>SKCR01015830.1:0-274269 GCA_019454045.1 Zanthoxylum bungeanum
AGACATACTACCAATGGGATTCCGCGGGGTCTATCCAGAGCGAAGCTGTTTTCCGTACCATCGGTAAAACACAACCTCCTACCGCACTTGCATAAGTATCCTATACTTAAATATATGAGAACTATGCCGTTGTGCCCTCACAACATGCACAAGTGCAGTACTAGTCTATTCCGCATTATCGATGTCCAATCTCGATAATACTACGACTAGGGATATTTAATGATTAAACCTTTATGGATTGATACCGTCTCATATCATCACAATCCGGAACTAAGCATAGGGACTCTTACCATTTATATCAAAGTAAATAAATTACAAAACGGTAAAAGGCAATTTCATTACTACATAGTTAATTTTGTACAATAATACAATATCATTTACAAAATAGTGACGCTATGGGTCATAACTGTCTAACAGGGAGATCTGGAAGTTGTTCCAGAAATGGATAAACCACTCACACTTTATTGCGATAATAGTGGTACAGTGGCAAATTCCAAGGAACCAAAAATCCACAAGAGCGGAAAGTATATAGAGAGAAAATATTATCTCATCATAGAGATAGTGTAAAGAGAAGACGTTTCTGTCACACAGATTGCATGACATGTCTCATTTGCTCTAGTTCAAGTGGGAGATTTTTGGGTTTTATGCCCTAGAGCTTCATGTAATGTAAACGAAATTATTTATTGAAATAATAGATGCAGTAATCATTTATCAAAATTGTTTGATTTAAATCGCATATTGTAAATTATCTTGTTTATCCTTAATTACTCATGTACTTTCAGACTTAGTGTATATGTGGTATACACGAGAGGATTTAAGTCTGAAGTTAGTAATCTAAAATAATCCATAGAGAGCAAACGAATTGGGAACTATGTTTGTGGTTTATCTATAGTTGCGGTCCATTCTATACTTGTATGACGACCCTGATCCAGGATCGTTCATGTGGTAACATGAAAATGTAGACACCTTGTATGATATGATCATATAGGACTAGACCCATATAAAAATGAATATATTTTAATATCCGTTAAATATAAGAGATAATTGTGATTATGAGATAATCAAATTGTGATTATGACATAATCAAGTTAGTAATAATTATGAGATAATTATTACATCATAATCAAGGTAATTACATCATTATTATGATAATGGTTTTTAAATTATCTTGGAGACAAGACCATATGGCTTGCCATACTCTCCAAGAATTTATGTTATTAGGTATGATCTAAATACCTAATTTCTTTTTCATTAATGGTTCACTTCTTATGATTTGGTATGAACTCCACTTGGTGTGTTTTCCATTACAAGATAGCATTAATGGCTTAATGACAATAGTAGTTGGCTTGATTGAAAGAATAAAATCCTGAATTTTTCCACTCAAAAGTTGAAAGAGATTGAAGGTGATCTAAACATATACACAAGAGTTGTGATAGAGTAAGATCAAGCTATTTCTCAAAGTATTGAGAAGAAAGCGAAGAAAAGAAAAATTCAGAATTTTCTCAAGTGTTGAGAAGAGAAAGAAAAAAGAGTGAGGTAGATTTTCATCTTCTTCACTAACTCTTTCTAAAAGCCAAAATAATTTTATGACAACATAAATCTCTAAAGAGTTTATAGATTAATCTTTATGAGTGAAGCCCACACTTCGGTTTATTAGTTTTGTGTCATAGTTCGGAAGATCGGGTGATTTATCCAAGCGTCGGATCTCAAAGGAAACTTATTCACAACAAGGAAGCTTATTCACCGCAAGGAGCAAATTCAATCACCAAGAGTTTGTGGAATTCAGATTCAACAAAGGAGAAGGCAGAAAATTTTTCAAGGTCGATCCCGGAACCAATAGCATTTCCGTTGCGCATAAGGAAAGCTGTTTCCTACAAAATGTTGGCTAGCTAACGAATTTCAAATGAAAGATTTTGGAGAGGCGAGTTATGTACTTGGGATCAAGGTTAATCGGGATTACAAGTGATGACTATAGCTATGTCTTAAGCATCATATATCGACAAGATCCTTGTACGATTTGGGAAGCAAAATTCTAAGAAAGGTAATTTACCATTTCGACATGAAATTCATTTGTCAAATGAACAGTCTCTGAAGACACATCAAGCAGTTGAGGATATGAGAAATATCTCATATGTTTATGCAGTTGGTAGTCTCATGTATGATATGTTATGCACTGCTATGCAGTGGAAGTGGTCAGTAGATTTCAATCAAACACAAAATTAGATCATTGGGTGTCTGTGAAGCATATTCTCAAGTATCGTATAAGAACGAGTATTATATGCTTGTATATTTCGGTAAGGATATGATCCTTAGAGGATATACTAATTCTGATTCTTAGACAGATATAAATTCTAGGAAATCAACATCTGGATCAGCGATCAACTTAATGTTGGACAATTATGACCCATAGCATCACTATTTGTACAGAACATGTGTTGTTGTACAAATTAACTATGTGACAAAGGAAATTGCCCTTTTATCATTTGTAATTAGATTACCGGGATATATAAATGATAAAAGTCCATATGATTAGTTCTGGATTGATAAGATATGACACAATATCAATCCATGAAGGTTTAATCATTTAAACATCCCTAGTCGGAGTATTATCGAGATTGGACATCGATAATGCGGAATAGACTAGTATTGCACTTGTGCGTGTTATGGGAGCATAACGACATAGTTCTCATATATTTAAGTATTGGTTACTTATGCAAGTGTAATAGGAGGTTGTGTTTACCGATGGTACGGAAACAGCTTCGCTCTGGATAGACCCCTCATAATTCCATTGGTAGTATGACTATGTGTCTATGGAAGTCCGAATCAGGGTAGGTGTATTTGGTCTTAACCTGAGACTTGCACCGCTAATACTTGCGACAATCAATATACTTTGGTTTTGGTCGTCCAGGGCTTTAACCGGTTCTGTGTACATCTCTTCTGGGTATCTTGAGAATCGTAGTGTATTGGGTGTGATGTCAAGATGGAAGTATCACTCCAGTCATAGTGGAGATGATGATCACGTAGGATACGGAACTGGTGCTCTTATATGCTGCAGCTATCAGGATAATATGACTAGGTCATGCTTATCCGATTATAGAAACTAGTTACCAGAGATCCGATATGTGCTTCGTACGGGGCAGACACAATTTTAGCCCCAGGCCTAGCACGTGACATCTGATACTGGATCGCAATACGCAATACTACGTATATTACGCCTGATATAGATTACATATTCCTTTAAGAATATTTCTGGAGAATTGGGTAGGCACGGTGTTTTTCTAGAAGCCAACCATGTCTTGTAAATCGGTAAAAATGTAGTACTAGGTACGTACGTGTTCGGATAGTCCGACGACCGGATTTACTGCCAACATATCCGGGTATCTCATGGGTCGCTTCCCGAAGATTCACCGATGACGTATGACTCACACATTATTAATCTGGGATTAATTAATTGAGAGAGAAAAATTAATTTGGGATTAATTACGGAGATATTTTATCTGGGATAAAATATTATTTAAAGAGAAAGAACGATTAATTTGGAATTAATCGATAAAATAATATATTCGATATATTAAACGAAATTAGATTTCGACGCGGAATTAAAATTAGATTTTAATTCGGGCGAACGAGTTAATTTAGAATTAATTCGCTAGCGACGTGGATAGTAATTTTGCTAGGCATAATTATTTAATTAAATTTGATTTAATTACGTCGCAACGGAAAATTCGTTAATTCAAAATTAGCGAACCCAAGCCCGGGAGTGTTTGCGGGCCCACTCGCATTTCGAATCAAGTGGGGCCCACATGTCACATCACGCGTCACATCATTAGTCATTCAAGTGATACAAGTCACATCAACTTTGAGTGATGAGATGCTTGTCACTTGTGATTGATGGGAGTAGTTGAAAGACTTTAAAGCCTTGTACCTTTTTTGGAAAAATGGGATTTAGTATTTGATTTTTTGAAAATCAATAACATAACACACAACACATCTTCTTCACTCCTCTCCCTCTCCACATTCGGCCAAGGGCCATTTCTCTCTCAAATATCTTGCCAAAGCTGAGAGATGCAAGAAGGCAAAGGGAAATTTTGTGGCAAAATTTCCAAGGTGCTAGCACATCCAAGGGGTCAAACAAAGGTGATAGGGAAACCCATTCATGAGCATGGAATCACCATTCACAAAGCTTGGAGCTTGGAGCACAGAAATAGGGTTGACCGAAAATACAAAGAGCACAAACAAGGGCATTGCCGAGAGCTTCTATGGAGGAGCAAAGTTTTGTGTTCTTCGCATCACAAATCTGTTCATTGTAAGTATGATTTCGCCATACTTCTTTATTATATTCACATTATTTTCATTGCTTGAATGATCTTGGGACTATAGTAGAAACCCAACAATGGTATCAAGAGCCTTGATTAAACATGAAATTGGATTTAGGGTAAAATTGATTTGAGCATGTTTTGATGAAATTGTTTGATTGAGTATGCTTGAATGATGATAACATAGTGTTATGCATGATCAATTTGATGAAAATTGAATTGGATTAATTTTTCCCCAAATTGTTGGCTTGGCCGAAAGTTTAGCTTGCCCTAATGTCATGATAATTTTATTTTTTGAATCATTGGATGAGTTTAAAAGACTTGGGAATTGTTGATTTAGAATTTAATTGGATTGAAATCGAAATTGGACAAAAACCTTAAAATGTCGTGACTTAGAAGCATGTAAATGAATTGATTTTTTGATTCAATGATGTTGGACATGTGTTAATGATGATGAGCATGATTAATTGATTAAATTAGTATTTTGGAAATGTTAATTTGTGTAATTAATTATGGCTTATACACTTTAGTTAATTAAATTGTGAAATTTGGAATTTTGTAATTTAATTAGTTGGGCTAAATTTGGAATTGGGATAATAAAGTTGTATTTAGGCTTAATGGGCTTGGTTGGGCCAAGTATGGTTTAGGTTAATTGGTTGGATCCAATTGGGCCCAAAACCATATCCATAAAGTCCAAATATAATATAATGGACCTTTAAAATTTTAATTGGGCCTAATGGGCCTAAATTGATTTTTGGCAAAAGGGTGATTCCTTATTGGGCTTTGGTTGCCAAAGTCCATGCCTTATAAATTAATTGAAAGCCCATTGGACTTTAATTAAATTGACATTGGATGTTAATTGGGCTTTGAGACCCGTATAGATTAGATTTAGAATCTAAGTCGCTAAAGGCACATTAATAAAGTGTAATTATTTAATTTGGAATTGAATAAAGAATTAGCATTGAATACAAATTAAATTGGATTTAATGTTGTAGTTTGATATAATTCGTACTTTGAGTACTTATTCTTAAAACGAGTTGGACTCGCGCAAATCAAATCGTTGTTTGAACATTGGATGGTCATTAATTTCGGATTAATTAATTAGATTAGATTGCTTGATAACATTCTTTATGTGAATACATGGATGTGATGTATGAATAATGTATATCGGATGGATATTAGATGGGTGAGGGCAATTTTGGAAATTGTTGTAATAAATTTAGAATTTATTAAATTGGACATGCGTGTCCAGCCTAGTACCTCTTGACTCTTTGTTTTCTCTTCTCACCTATTCCCCTCAATGTAAATGAGGTTTCTTTAGAAGTGTTATGTAATTGGGTAGAAGTAAGATTTGTGCTAGCGGGAGAGAGGAAAGAGAGAGATTTGTTCTAGGAACAAAATGTGTTAAATATACATTTGTATATCATTATTAAATTTATTTACGCGCCTTATTATGTTTTTAGAATGCATGTTTAAGGGTGTATGATGAGACCTTAACAAAGATAATTAATTGGTTGCCAATTACGCGAAAAACCCTAAACATATATTAAGTGTTTTCCTTCCATTGAATGATTCATTCTCAAGATCCAAGATTGGCACTGGTTTGTTGGCCAAAGTCAAGACCTTTGTCCATCGCGAATGTGTTTGAATCATGAAGGCTTTGTTCCATAGCACATGTCTTGTCCAAGTTGTGATTTGTTGGCCAAAGTCAAGATCACTTCTTGTCCATCGACATCGATTACGAAGCTTTCCAAGGTCAATGGGTCCCGCTTAACTGGAATCACTAAGTTTGTTGTGCCAAAGCCAAGACTTAGTTGATTCAGAGGAAAAAGGTTAGGGAATATATTGGATATATTGGCATATATAAGATATATGTTTCGGATTTGGATGTCCACCTACTGGATCTAGGAATTGGATGAGATCCAGTTGATCTTAGAGATCTACCTAGTTAAATATCATACAATTTGTTGGCCAAAGTCAAGGTTGTGTGTTGTTTAACGAGATCCTAGCCCACTAGGAAACAAGGTTTCCCGAGTACTCAATAGAGGGTTAGAGGCTCGCCGAAAAATAGTGGGAGGCAAGTATTAAATTTGCAATTTCGTTTAGATACTTGCCAATACGCGCTCATTTCATTTTTCGTCAATAATTAATAAATATATTAGTTGGACTAATATTTAATCATTTCTTAATTAAACAGTTGGACTGTATTCAAACTATTTCAATTTATAGTTGATTATATAATTGGATTATAGTAATCAATATATTTGAATTTAACCAAACAAATTATAGTTCATTATATAGTTAGACTATAGTAATCATTATATTAAATAGTACCTGAAATCGTTGATTGAATAGTTGGACTATAGCAATCAAGATAACTGAAAGATTAGCGTTTAAAACATAAACCTAGGTAAAAATATCTTTAAACGGCTTTAATTTTCAGATTGGGAATAGAACCTCAGGATAGTCCTGGGAACTGAGGAGTTACTTTATTTGATAGAGTAACCTCTTGGGCCTAAGCCCGAAGTTGAGCAAATAGTAGTGTTGGGTTTCTAGGTTAGTCACAAGATCGATTCAAGCAAGAAATCATGTGTGAATACTCAAAGAAGAATGGCGGAATCATATTTACAATGATCGGTTTTGCGATGCGTTGAGCAAAAAACTTTTAGCTCCCTTGAAGAAGCTCTCGGCAATGGCTAGATTTTGTGCTCCTCCAAATTCGGTCACCACCTCCATGGAAGCTCCAAGCTCAAAGCTTTGTGTTGTGATTCCATGCTCATGAATAGGTTTCACTATCACCTTTTGATGACCCTTCATGTGCTAGCATTGGAAAGATTTGCCACAAATCTTCCATTCATTCTTTGTAATTTTCGGCCTAGCCAAGAGAGGAAGAAAATGGCCCTTGGCCGATTGTGAGGAAGAAAATGGCTCTTGGCCGATTGTGAGGAAGAAAGAGAGATGAGAGTGTGTTGTATTCTATTTGGTTTCCAAAACCTAATAAAACATATACCAAAAATTAGTCAAAGCTTTTCAAAAAGCTTAGAAAATTTTGGAGGCAAAAATGCAATAAATGCATACCAACAACTCACATCACTCATGAATAGTGACTGGTTGTCAATCACTCAAAGTAACAAGACATCCATCACTTGAATGATGTGCGATGTGATGTGAAGCGTGATGCGAATTGTGGGCCGCACTTAAATTCGAAATGCGAGTGGGCCCGCAAACACTCCCGGGCTCGGGTTCGCTAATTCCGAATTAACGAATTTTTCGTTGCGACGTAATTAAATCAAATGCAATTAAATAATTTTACCTAGCAAAATTACTATTCACATCGCTAACGAATTAATTCTAAATTAACTCATTCTCCGAATTAAAATCTAATTTTAATTCTGCGTCAAAATCCAATTTCGTCTAATATATCAAATATATTATTTTATCGATTAATTCCAAATTAATCGTTCTCTCTCTGTAAATAATATTTTATCTCAGATAAAATATCTCTGTAATTAATCCCAGATTAATTTTCTCTCTCATCTAATTAATCCCAGATTAATAAAGTGCGAGTCATACGTCATCGGTGAATCTAAGAGAATCAACCCATGAGATCCCTGGATATGTTGGCAGTAAATCCGGTCGTCGGACTATCCGAACACGTACGTACCTAGTACTACGTTTTTACCGATTTACAAGACATGGTTGGCTTCTAGAAAAGCATCGTGCCTACCCAATTCTCCAGAAATATTCTTATAGGAATATGTGATCTATATCAGGCGTAGTATACGTAGTATTGCGTATTTCGATCCTGTATCGGATGTCACGTGCAAGGCCTGGGGCTGGAATTATGTCTGCCCCGTACGAAGCACATATCGGATCTCTGGTAACTAATCTCTATAATAGGATAAACATGACCTGGTCATAATATCCCGATAGCTGCAGCATAAAAGAGCACCAATTTCCTATCCTACGTGATCATCATCTCCACTATGACTGGAGTGATACTTCCGTCTTGACATCACACCCAATACACTACGATTCTCAATATACCCAGAAGAGGCGTACAAAGAACCTGTTAAGGCCCTGGACGACCAAAAACAAAGTATATTGATTGTCGTAAGTATTAGCGGTGCAAGTCTCAGGTTAAGACCAAATACAACTACCCTGATTCGGACTTCCATAGACACATAGTCATACTACCAATGGAATTCCGAGGGGTCTATCCAGAGCGAAGCTGTTTCCGTACCACCGGTAAACACAACCTCATATTACACTTGCATGAGTATCCTATACCCAAATATATGAGAACTATGTTGTTATGCTCCCACAACGCGCACAAGTGTAATACTAGTCTTTTACGCATTATCGATGTCCAATCTCGATAAAACTCTGACTATGGATATTTAATGATTAAACCTTTGTGGATTGATATTGTCTCATATCATCTCAATCCGGAACTAATCACATGGACCTTTTATCATTTATACATCTAGGTAATCCAATTACAAATGATAAAAGGGCAATTTCCTTTGTCACATAGTTAATTTGTACAACAACACCATGATCTGTATAAATAGTGATGCTATGGGTCATAATTGTCCAACAATCTCCCACTTGGCCTATAGCCAATCACTCAAGTGTCCTACACCCGAACTATGTACGGTACGCTCAAACTTCTACTGAGGAAATGCTTTCGTCAGCGGATTAGTAGTGTTATCATCGGATGCGATTTATTCGATCATCACATCGCCACGATGTGTGATCCGAACGAATCAGATGAATATTTGAAGTTTATATATGGATCTTTGATGAGACCATTAATTCTTTAGCCTGTGCTGAAGCCTAGCTCAGCTGCTAACAGAACTACTCTTAATCTGATTAGGATTATTATCGATCCAAAAGGCTTCTATTGCTGCCTCAACTGCAGCAATAATACACGTTTGTTGTTTATTCGGTAACAGTATCTTGCTTGGAAGATTTCCAGCTCACTGTTCCGTTATTCAAACTTTATAGTACCTTTATTACGACTTATAGTCGTTTTTATCGGTTAGGAAACTTACAATGGTGAACCCAGTCACTTCAAGTTCTCCTTCTCCATAGTGTAAGAAAGCATCCTTAGTTCATCTAAGATACTTAAGGATGTTCTTAACATAAATCCAGTGACTATCACTTGGATTGGCCTGATTGTGACTCCATATGCTCAAAGTATATGAGACACCAGGTCGCGTACATTTATTTCAATATACGAGTTCTCAGAGAGTATTAACAACTTTAAATCTATCCCAGTAGATCTTTATTCCTAGAATAAAGGTTGTCTCTCCCAAGAATTCTATGGAGAATTTTTCATGAAAGCCAAGCTTTCACCGATTGTATTATGGGAATATCATTTCCAAAAAATGATATATCATCATTATTTAGGACAATCATTGTCAGTGCGCTCCCACTAACCTCCTTATATACACAAGAATAATTTTCTTTTTGAATTAAATCATACACCATTATGATTATATCAAAACGATAGTTCCAAGAACGCAATGCTTGCTTCAATCCATACATGGATTGAATTAACTTGCAAACCTTGTTTGCTCGTTTTGTACGAAAAAACCTTCAGGATGTTGTAAACATCCTCCAAAAGCTTTCCGTTAAGGAAAGAGGTTTTGGCATTCAGCTGCCATATTTCATGAATGAAACATGCAGCATTAGCAAGCATTATCCATATGGATTTAACCATGGCAACAGGTAAAAGGTTTCGTCGTAATCGACATAATGTTGATAACGATACCTTTTCGCTACAAGCCCAACTTAGTACGTTGGTATGTTGCCTTCCATGTATGTCTTCCTTGAAGACTTATATAGTACCATTAGGCACAATGCCTTGCGGTACTTCAACTAGTATCCAAACTGAGTTGGTATACATGGAATCCATTTCGGATTTCATGGCACTTTGCCATAATAGGGAGTCGATACCTTGTATCACTTCCTCATACGTAGTCAGTTTGTATTCCTTAATAAGATTGACATCTTTACGAGGTGAGATTAGAAACCCATACCTCCCAGGTTGTTTTCTGACTCTCTCTGACTTACGTGGTTCTTGTGTATTCGAAGATTATTGGTATAGTTTCATCCTTGATGAACTATTTGTGTTCCATTAAGGAATCGGTGCCTAGAATAGTATTACTCTGATTTTCATCGAGTTTTACTTTCCTCCCACTTACCACTGCATATAGGTATTCCTCTTAGGAAAACCGCATGGCGAGCAACAATTACATTGTTCTCTTGTGAGTTGTATAAGTACTATACTTTGGTTTCCCTATGATAACCTATGATTAGGCACTTATCCGATTTGGGTTCTAGTTTGGTATCATCCAAACATATGCCCAGCATTCCCAAATCTTCATGAATCAGAAAACCCGGTTTCTTTCCTGTTCATATCTAATATGAAATCTGTCAAACAGATTTTTATGGAACCTTATTCAAAATAAGTTTTGCACTATTTATGCGTACCCCTTGAAGGAAATGGTAGCTCAGAGCGACTCATGATTAACCTTATCATGTCCAACAAAATTCGATTTCTCTATTTGGACACATCGTCAATTGACGTGTTCCGGGAGGAGTCCTCATTGAAAGAATACTATACTCTTTCAAGTATTTGAGAAACTTATTGCTTAATTATTTTCCATCATGGTTTAACCGTGACGGTTTTAATACTTTAGCCGGTTTGTCTGTCTACTTCATGTCGAAACTCTTTGAATTCATCAAAAGTTTTTTATTCGTGTTTCATAATAAACACATAACCATAACGCGATGCCACATCCGTAAAGGTCACGAAATATTCATATCCACATCTAGCCTAGCTAGACATTGGCCCACTTACGTCACTATGAACGAGGGTTAACAGATCAGTGGCACTTGCACTTTTACCAAGTAAAAGGTATTTTAGGCACTTTGCCCAATAAACTAGATTCGTAGACATCATTTGAATAGAATCAAATCCGTCCCAGTACCCACTCTTCGAAAGTGTGGATATACGAGTCTTGTTTAATTGTGTCCTAGACAACAATGCCATATTTAAGTTTCAACCGATTCATTCAGTTTGAGGTATTTGTTTGTCCTGTTATATGTTCGAGATTTATTTATATTCAAAATATAAATGCTGTTATTCACATCTAATGTGTTTATCTCAATATCATCTTTATAAAATGAAACATTTTAGTGTTCTATAATATAAAGGTATATCCGCAACGGATTAAACCCTGATATAGAGATAATGTTTCTAGTCAAACTAGTTACATTGTAACAGTTTCTTAATTTAAGTACACACCCGAAGGGTAGTTCCTAAACTTAGGTCTCTACGGTCAAAACAGCGACTGTCGTCCCGTTTTCAATTCGCAGATCAATCTCATCTGAAGTCAGTATCCTGCTCTCAGCAGATTCTGCACATCACTACATATTTATGTACCACATTTAGTATCTAAAATCCAATTTTAATACTAGTAGTGAACATGTTTATGATAAACATATTTGAAGCCGGAGCCTTGCACCGTCTTCAATTCCTTCATGTCTGCCTTGTCCAAATGGCAGTCACGCTTCCAGTGACCCCGTTTGCCAGAGTTTAGGCAGACATTTTGGGATATGTCTTTTGTCTTCTTAGAAGACTATGATGATTTTGCCTTTTCCCCTTTTCCACACCCCAGAAGCCTTTGGCCAAGCCTTGGCCTTCTGGAATGTCGAAGTAAAATGCGCCTTGCGCTTCTTGCCTATTGCAAACTTTGGCTTTGTCTCCTTGAGCATAGCCATTAACTCTCCAAGAGTTTTCTATTGCAATTTATACTTCTAAGATCTAAGGATAGATCTATAAAGATCCTTCAATTTCAATATCATACTATAAGGATCTAATCCTTAGTTCTGACTTAGAAATTAAGGAGTCTTTGCGGCAAGCATAATGGATTAATTACTTAAGTTATCATCACATGAATCTTCCAAAGATCATGCTCTACTATTTGCTCAACTCTGCGCTTAGGCTCGAGACGTCACTCTATCAAATAAAGTAACTTCTCGATCTCCAGGACTATCCTGAGATTTTATTCCCAATTTGAAAATCCGTTTAAAAAAAAATTTATAAACGCTAATCTTTCATTTATCTTGATTCCAATAGTCTAACTATCAAATCAACGATTTTAGGTACTATTTATTATAATAATTATTATAGTCTAACTATATAATCAACTATAATTAAATTGGTTAAATTCAAAATATATTGATTACTATAATACAATTATATAATCAACTATAATTGAAATAGTTTGAATACAGTCCAACTGTTTAATTAAAAAAATATTAAATATTAGTCCAACTAATATATTAATTTATATTGACGAAAAATTTGTAATGAGCGCGTATGGCAAGTATCTAAACGAATATTGCAAATTTAATATTTGCCTCCCACTATTTTTCGGTGAGCCTCTAACCCTCTGTGGAGTACTCGGGAAACCTTGTTTCCTGGTGGGCTAGGATCCCGTTAAATAACACACAATCTTGACTTTGGCCAACAAATTGTATGATAATTAACTAGGTAGATCTCTAAGATCAATTGGATCCCATCCAATTCCTAGATCCAGTAGGTGGACATCCAAGTCCGAAACATATATCTTATATATGCCAATATATCCAATATATTTCCTAACCTTTTTCCTCTGAATCAATTAAGCCTTGGCTTTGGCACAACAAACTTAATGATCCCAGTTAAGCGGAACCCATTGACTATGGAAAGCTTCGTAATCAATGTCGATGGACAAGAAGTGATCTTGACTTTGGCCAACAAATCACAACTTGGACAAGACACCGATATGGAACAAAGCCTTCATGATTCAAACACATCCGCGATGGGAAAATGTCTTGACTTTGGCCAACAAACCAGTGCCAGTCTTGGATCTTGAGTAAGAATCACTCAATGGAAGGAAAAATCGCTTAATATGTGTTGAAGGTTTTTCGCGTAATTGGCAACCAATTAATTATCTTTGTTAAGGTCTCATCATCATACACCCTTAAACATGCATTCTAAACACATAATAAGGCGCGTAAATAAATATAATAATGATATACGGATGGATACTTAACATTGTTCCTAGAACAAATCTCTCTATTTTCTCTCTCCCGCTAGCACAAGTATTACTTCTACCCGATTACATAACACTTCTAAAGAAACCTCATTTACATTGAGGGGAATAGGTGAGAAGAGAAATACAAAGAGTCAAGAGGTAATAGGCTGGACACGCAGGTCCAATTAATAAATTCTAAATTTATTACAACAATTTCCAAAATTGCCCTCACCCATCTAATATCCATCCGATATGCATTATTCATACATCGCATCCATGTATTCACACAAGCATGTTATCAATCAATCTAATCCAATTAATTAATCTGAAATTAATGACCATCCAATGTTCAAACAACGATTTGATTTTGCGCGAGTCCGACTCGTTTTACGAATAAGTACTCAAAGTACGAATTCTTGAATTATATTAAACTACAACATTAAATCCAATTTAATTTGTATTTAATACTAATTCTATATTTAATTCTAAATTAAATAATTACACTTTTTAATGTGCCTTTACGACTTAGATTCCAAATCTAATCGTTACGGGTCTCAAAGCCCGATTAACATCCAATGTTAATTTAATTAAAGTCCAATAGGCTTTTAATTAATTTCTTAAGGCATGGACTTTTGGTCAATATGGGTCAAACCCAAATACCAAAGCCCATTTAAGGAATCACCCTTATTTGCCAAGAAACCAATTTAGGCCCATTAGGCCCAATTAAAATTAAAGGTCCATTAAGTCATATTTGGACTTTATGGATATGGTTTTGGGCCCAATTGAATCCAACCAATTAGCCTAAACCAAACTTGGCCCAACCAAGCCCATTAAGCCCAATTACAACTTTTCAAGCCCAATTCCAAATTTGGCCCAATTAATTAAATTACCAAAATTCCAAATTTCTTAATTTAATTAACCTAAAGTGTATGCCATAATTAATTAACCAAATTAACATTTCCAAAATACCAATTTACTCAATTAATTATGCTCATTATCATCAAAACATGTCCAATACATTTGAATCAAAAAAACACATCATTTTACATGCTTCAATGTCACGGCTTTTAGGGTTTTATGTCCAATTCCAAATTTAATCCGATTAAATCTCAAATTAACATTTCCCAAATGATTTCAACTCATCCAATGATCAAAATCAAAAATCACCATGACTTAGGGTAAGCTACAAGTTTCGGCCAAGCCATAATTTTGGGGAAAATTTGATCCAATCCAATTTTCACAAAAGTGATCACAAATAACTCCAAGTCATTCATATACAAGCATGCTCAAAAAAGTAATTTCACTCAAACATGCTCAAAACAATTTTGCCCAAATTTTACCCTAGTCAAATTTCATGCTCAAAATGGCTCTGATACCATTGTTGGCTTTCTAGGTTAGTCCCAAGATCGAATCAAGCAAGAAATCATGTGTGAATAATCAAAGAAGAATGGCGGAAACATACTTACAATGATCGGTTTTGCGATGCGTTGAATAAAAAACTTTTTGCTCCCTTGAAGAAGCTCTCGGCAATGGCTAGATTTTGTGCTCCTCAAAATTCGGTCACCACCTCCATGGAAGCTCCAAGCTCCAAGCTTTGTGTTGTGATTCCATGCTCATGAATAGGTTTCCCTATCACATTTGGATGACCCTTCATGTGCTAGCATTGGAAATATTTGCCACAAATCTTCCATTCCTTATTTGTAATTTTCGGCCTAGCCAAGAGAGGAAGAAAATGGCCCTTGTCCGATTGTGAGGAAGAAAATGGCTCTTGGCCGATTGTGAGGAAGAAAGAGAAAGGAGAGTGTGTTGTATTCTATTTGGTTTCCAAAACCTAATAAAACATATACAAAAAATTAGTCAAAGCTTTTCCAAAAAGCTTAGAAACTTTTGGTGGCAAAAATGCAATAAATGCATTCCAACAACTCACATCACTCATGAATAGTGACTGGTTGTCAATCACTCAAAGTGACAAGACATCCATCACTTGAATGATGTGCGATGTGATGTGAAGCGTGATGCGACTTGTGGGCCGCACTTAAATTCGAAATGCGAGTGGGCCCGCAAACACTCCCGGGCTCGGGTTCGCTAATTCCGAATTAACGAATTTTTCGTTGCGACGTAATTAAATCAAATGCAATTAAATAATTTTGCCTAGCAAAATTACTATTCACTTCGCTAACGAATTAATTCTAAATTAACTCGTTCGCCCGAATTAAAATCTTATTTTAATTCTGCGTCGAAATCCAATTTCGTATAATATATAAAATATATTATTTTATCGATTAATTCCAAATTAATCGTTCTCTCTCTTTAAATAATATTTTATCCCAGATAAAATATCTTCGTAATTAATCCCATTTTAATTTTCTCTCTCATCTAATTAATACCAGATTAATAAAGTACAAGTCATACGTCATCGGTGAATCTTCGGGAAGCGACCAATGAGATCCCCGGAAATGTTGGCAGTAAATCTGGTCGTCGGACTATCCGAACACGTACGTACCTAGTACTACGTTTTTACCGATTTACAAGACATGGTTGGCTTCTAGCAAAGTACCGTGCCTACCCAATTCTCTAGAAATATTCTTATAGGAATATGTGATCTATATCAGGCGTAGTATACGTAGTATTACGTATTTCGATCCTGTATCGGATGTCACATACAAGGCCTGGGGCTGGAATTGTGTCTGCCCCGTACGAAGCACATATCGGATCTCTGGTAACTAGTCTCTATAATCGGATAAACATGACCTGGTCATAATATCCTGATAGCTGCAGCATAAAAGAGCACCAGTTCTGTATCCTACGTGATCATCATCTCCACTATGATTGGAGTGATACTTCCGTCTTGACATCACACCCAATACACTACGATTCTCAATATACCCAGAAGAGGCGTACACAGAACCTGTTAAAGCCCTGGATGACCAAAACCAAAGTATATTGATTGTCGCAAGTATTAGCGGTGCAAGTCTCAGGTTAAGACCAAATACACCTACCCTGATTCGGACTTCCATAGACACATAGTCATACTACCAATGGAATTCCGAGGGGTCTATCTAGAGCGAAGCTGTTTCCATACCATCGGTAAACACAACCTCATATTACACTTGCATGAGTATCCTATACGCAAATATATGAGAACTATGTCGTTATGCTCTCACAACGCGCACAAGTGTAATACTAGTATTTTACGCATTATCGATGTCCAATCTCGATAATACTCTGACTATGGATGTTTAATGATTAAACCTTTGTGGATTGATACTGTCTCATATTATCTCAATCCGGAAATAATCACATGGACATTTTATCATTTATACATCTAGGTAATCCAATTACAAATGATAAATGGGCAATTTCCTTTGTCACATAGTTAATTTGTACAACAACACCATGATCTGTACAAATAGTGATGTTATGGGTCATAATTGTCCAACAAGTAGAACATGATCTTTGGACGATTCATGTGATGATAACTTTAGTTCTCAATCCATTATGCTTAACGCAATGATACTTTAATTTCGTTGTCAAAATTAAGGATTAGATCCTTGTACCATGATGATAAAATTAAAGATCTTCGTAGATTTATTCTTAAATCTTAGAAGTACAAATTGCATAAGAAGCTCTTCGCTCGTGTGTGTCAGAGGGTACATCTGTCGAGCACTAGGTGTCACAGATGATTACTGACATCGATCAGCTAGGTTAGCTGGGCATTACCTACGTGGCCGAGACTACCAAAGATTTGATCTTATAGTCACTACCCGAAATCTGGGGCAGGTTCATTATGAACCAAGGGTAAACTCTTGGAGAGTTGATGGCTATGCTCTAGGAAGCAAAGCCAGAGCTTCTAAAAGATGGCAAAGGCAAAATCATCACAAGTCTTCTAGGAAGTCAAAGGACATATCCCAGATGTCTGCCTAAATTGTGGCAAACGGGGTCACTAGATGCGTGAATGTCGTATGGACAAGGCAGACATGAAGGAAGTAAAAGCGGGGCAAGGCTCCGACTTCAAGTATGTTTGTCATAAACATGTTCACTATTAGTTTCAAAATTGGATTTTGATACTAAGTATTGTACATAAATATGTACTGATGTGCAGAATCTGCTGATTAGCAGGAAACTAACTTCAGTTGAGATTAACATGCGAGTCGGAAACGGGACAAGAGTCGCTGTTTTAACCGTAGAAACCTAAGTTTAGGAACTACCCTTCGGATGTGTACTTAAATTAGAAAAATGTTATAATGTACCTAATTTGACTAGAGACATTATCTCTATATCAGAGTATAATCCGTTGCGGATATACCTTTATATTCTAGAACACTAAAGTGTTTCATTTTATAAAGATGATATTGAGATAAGCACATTAGATGTGAATAAAAGAATTTATATTTTGAATATAAATGAATCTGAAACGTATGACATGACAAACAAATAGCTCAAACTGAATTAATCAGATGAGACTTATTTGTGGCATTGTTGTCTGAGACACAATAAACAAGACTCGTATATCCACACTTTTGAAGAGTGGATACTAGGACGGATTTGATTCTATTCAAATGATGTCTACGAATCTAGTTTAATAGGCAAAGTGCCTAAAACACCTTTTACTTAGTAAAAGTACAAGTGCCACCGATCTGTTAGCCCTCATTCATAGTGACGTAAGTGGGCCCATATCTAGCTAAGCTAGAGGTGGATATGAATACTTCGTAACCTTTACGGATATGGCATCGCGTTATGGTTATGTGTTTCTTTTGAAACACGAATCGGAAACTTTTGATAAATTCAAAGAGTTTCGACACGAAGTAGACAGACAGATCGGCTAAAGTATTAAACCGTCACGGTTAGACCATGGTGGAAAATACTTGAGCAATAAGTTTCTCGAATATTTGAAAGAGTATAGTATTCTTTCAATGTGGACTCCTCCCGGAACACTTCAATTTGACGGTGTGTCCGAACTGAGAAACCGAACCTTGTTAGACATAGTAAGGTAAATCATGAGTCGCTTTGAGCTACCATTTTCCTTCTAGGGATACGCATTAAATCAGTGCAAAACTTATTTTGAATAAGGTTCCATAAAAATCTGTTAGACAGACTTCATATTATATATGAACAGGAAAAAAACCAGGTTTTCTCATTCCTGAAGATTTGGGAATGCTAGGCATATGTTTGGATGATACCAAACTAGAACCCAAATCGGATAAGTGCCTAATTGTAGGTTATCCTAGGGTAACCAAAGTATAGTACTTATACAACTCACTAGAGAACAATGTAATTGTTGCTCGCCATGCGGTTTTCCTAAAAGGAATACCTATATGCAGTGGTAAGTGGGAGGAAAGTAAAACTCGATGAAAATCGGAGTAATACTATTCCAGACACCGAGTCCTAACAGAACATAAACAGTTCATCAAGGATGAAACTGTACCACAATCTTCAAATACACAAGAACCGCGTTAGTCGGAGAGAGTCAGAAAACAACCTGGGAGGTATGGGTTTCTGATCTCACCTCGTAAAGATGTCAATCTTATTGAGGAAGACAGACCGACTACGTATGAGGAAGTGATACAAGGTATCGACTCCCTATTATGGCAATGTTCCATGATGTCCGAAATGGATTCCATGTATACCAACCAAGTTTGGACACTGGTTGATGTACCGGAAGGCATTGTGCCTATTGGTACTACATAAGTCTTCAAGGAAGACATACATGGATGGCAACATACAAACGTACAAAGCTAGGCTTGTAGCGAAAATGTATCGTTATCAACATTGTGTCGATTACGATGAAACCTTTTATCTGTTGCCATGGTTGAATCCATTTGGATAATGCTTGCTAATGCTGCATGTTTCATTTATGAAATATGGCAGTTGTAACGTCAAAATCGCTTTTCTTAAACGAAAATCTTTTGGAGGATGTTTACAACATCCTGGCGGTTTTTTCGTACCAAAACGAACAAACAAGTTTTGCAAGTTAATTCGATCTATTAATGGATTGAAGCAAGCATTGCGTTCTTGGAACTATCGTTTTGATGTAATCATAATGGTATATGATTTAAATTCAAAAACGAAAATGATTCTTATTTATATAAGGAAGTTAGTGGGAGCGCACTGACAGTGACTGTCCTATAAAATGATGATATATCATTTCTTGGAAATGATATTCCCATAATACAATCGGTGAAAGCTTGGCTTTCATGAAAAATTCTTCATAGAATACTTGGGAGAGACAACCTTTATTCTAGGAATAAGGATCTACTAGGATAGATTTAAAAGTTGTTGGCACTCTCCGAGAACTCGTACATTGAAATAAATGTACGCGACCTGGTGTCTCATATGCTTTTAGCATATGGAGTCACAATCAGGCCAATCCAAGTGATAATCACTGGATTGATGTTAAGAACATCCTTAGTATCTTAGATGAACTAAGGATGCTTTCTTAAGCTATGGAGAAGGAGAACTTGAAGTGATTGGGTTCACCGTTGCAAGTTTCTTAACCGATAAAAATGACTATAAGTCGTAATAAAGGTACTATATAGTTTGAATACCGGAACAATGAGCTGGAAATCTTCCAAGCAGGATACTGTTGCTGAATAAACAACATAAGCAGAATATTACTGCAGCTGAGGCAGCAATAGAAACCATTTGGATCTTAATAATCCTAATTGGATTAGGAGTAATTCTGTTAGCAGCTGAGCTAGGCTACAGCACAGGCTAAAGAATTATTGGCCTCATTAACGATCCCAGTAAATACTTCAACTATTCATCTGATTCGTTCAGATCATACATCGTGGCGATGTGATGATCGAATGAATCACATCAAATGATAACTTTGCAAATCCGCTGACGAAAGCAGTTTCTCAGCAGAAGTTTGAGCGAACTGTACATATTTCAAGTGTAGGACACTTGAGTGATTGGCTATAGGCCAAGTGTGAGATTTTTGGACAATTATGACCCATAGCATCACTATTTGTACAGAACATGGTGTTGTTGTACAAATTAACTATGTGACAAAGGAAATTATTCTTTTATCATTTGTAATTTGATTACCAGGATATATAAATGATAAAAGTCCATATGATTAGTTCCGGATTGATAAGATATGAGACAGTATCAATCCATGAAGGTTTAATCATTAAAACATCCCTAGTCGGAGTATTATCGAGATTGGACATCGATAATGCGGAATAGACTAGTATTGCACTTGTGCGTGTTATGGTAGCATAACGACATAGTTCTCATATATTTAAGTATTGGATATTTATGCAAGTGTAATAGGAGGTTGTGTTTACCGATGGTACGGAAACAGCTTCGCTCTAGATAGACCCCTCGGAATTCCATTGGTAGTATGACTATGTGTCTATGGAAGTCTGAATCAGGGTAGGTGTATTTGGTCTTAACCTGAGACTTGCACCGCTAATACTTGCGACAATCAATATACTTTGGTTTTGGTCGTCCAGGGCTTTAACCGGTTCTGTGTACGCCTCTTCTGGGTATATTGAGAATCGTAGTGTATTGGGTGTGATGTCAAGATGGAAGTATCACTCCAGTCATAATGGAGATGATGATCACGTAGGATACGGAACTGATGCTCTTATATGCTGCAGCTATCGGGATAATATGACTAGGTCATGCACATCCAATGGGTCAAACAAAGGTGATAGGGAAACCCATTCATGAGCATGGAATCACCATTCACAAAGCTTGGAGCTTGGAGCACATAAATGGGGGTTGACCGAAAATACAAGGAGCACAAACAAGGGCATTGCCGAGAGCTTCTATGGAGGAGCAAAGTTTTATGTTCTTCGCATCGCAAATCCGTTCATTGTAAGTATGATTGCACCATATTTCTTTATTGTAACATTATTTTCATTGCTTGAATGATCTTGGGACTATAGTAGAAACCCAACACTTAAGTGGTGGAGCTATTGTGTGGATGAGCATAAAGCAATCTTCCATTACTGACTCTACCATGGAGGTTGAGTACGTAGTAGCTTGTGAAGTACTAAAAGATACAGTCTTGCTCGGTAAATTATTGGGAGATCTGGAAGTAGTTTCAGATATGGATAAACCACTCACATTTTACTGCAATGACGAATTTCTAAAAACCAAGAAACCACAAGAGAGGGAAAATATAGAAAGAAAATATCATCTTATTAGGGTGATAGTGAAGAGGGAAGACGTAATCATCACGAAGATAACATCTACATAAAACTCGGCACACCCGTTTAGAAAGATCTTGAAAGCTAAAAATTTTGAAGGTCACCTAAAGCGTCTAGGATTATGCGACATGTCTCATTTGCTCTAGTGCAAGTGGGGGATTGTTGGGATTTATGCCCTAGAGCATCATGTAATAGATAAACAGAGATATTATAATAAATAAATGATTGTATTTTCATTTATCAAATTATTTTTCTTAAATCGCATAAAGTAAATTACCATGCATACCTCTTATTACTGGTGTACTTTCAGACTTAGTGTATGAGTGTCATACTTAAGAGGATTTAAGTATGAAACTAATTATCTATAATAGTCTGTAGAGAGAAAATAAAGACAGATACTTTATTTGTGGTTAATCTCCAGCTATGATCTATAATTGTATGACGACCTTAATCTGAGATCGTTCATGCGGTGATAGAGATTGGAGGCACCTTATATGATGATATCATATAGGACTAGACTACACAGAAATGAATTTCTTTTAGTATCTATTAAAAAAAGATAAATGATCATATATAGATTGATATGAAATCTGAGTGTACTATGGACTCCTACATAGTGGGCTATGTCGTTTGATTTAATAAGGTGAGATCAATGTAACAATCATGATAAATAAATTTCTACTTTGAGGCATGCTTTGGTGTGTAGTTGTCTACATTTTACATAGATATGGAATTCACTCCTTGCGATAAGTATAAAAGTATCTTCCTTAAGGGTTGGTTCGATACTTGAACAATTAGAGTACTCGAATCTTTCTATTAGGAATAGAAAGATAAAATTTATAATAGGTATGAGTAAATTGTTCATTAGAGAAACAATGGTATATAAGACACAAGAAATAATTAGAGGGGTGTAACGGATATTATGACCTAGCTCTAATTATAAGATACTCGTGGAAGGTTAATCCATATATAATGATTTTATCAATAGACACTGACGTGGTTCGGTATAAAATATATCTGCAGTGATAAGAGTTCAGTTTTAGGTTTTTAGTGGAATAACCTGAAGTTAATAATTCAAGATATTTGATTAAAAAGTTTTAATCAATATCTCAACATTATTAGAGCTCAAAGCTACAGGTCCATTTGGTCCCCGTGCTACCTCGATACACTATAGGAAGTCATAAAATAATTGGAAAGTCCAATTATGATCTTACATGCATAACTATATGTTATGAAAAAATATTAATGCGCTTAATAATTAATTCAAATCACATTTGAAGACTATATGTTAAATAATTTAATATAAAGTTTTAAATGCACATGATTATGAGATAATTAGATATAAAATTTAAAAAGTTTAAATTATCTTCATTTATTTATTTAATCTTTGATTAAATAAATTTGTAATTTGATCTCAAAATAAATACCTAATATTAGATATTAAGAATTAATTATTTAAATGAAAATAAAAAATAGGGCGTGTCCACACCCACATGGGTGTTAAGGTTGGGAGTTAATTTTTTGTAATTTGATTACAAGTAAACAACTTCAACCTTAAGTATAAAAAGAAAGCTAATTTTCTTTTTATAAACATAAGAAATAAAAAATAATAAAACCCTAGCCACCCTTTGCTATTTTATTCTCTACGGAGAAAAAGAAAAAAGCAATGGAATGACTTTTCACAAAAACATTTAGAGAAAATATTTTTGAGATTCAAAAGCCCACACTCGAACTTCTTGACGAGATATAGTGTAGAAGATTACGTGGAAAAATCCATCTCATTCTCCATCTACCATTTTGTTAGGGATATGCCCTATACCCAACTTGTGGATGGGCTATATGTACATGTATTTGTAATATTTTCATTAATTAATAAAATGACAATCTTTATTATACGTGTCTTACATAACTTATATGAATCACATGAAGTTTGTAAAGATACAACAGAGAATCGCCACTCTCTCGGATAATATTTTCTTATAAGAGTAGTATTCCAGTTCGCGGGTTGATATGTGTGATCAGTGCTTGAGACTGTGGCCACAGCGGAAGAATCATGTGAGATTCTTGGGTTAGCACGATTCATGACACTATCAACATCATACCTTTGACCATATGGGTAGAAATTTTCCATACCCTAGGTCAATAGGTGGGGGATACAGTGAGGTGATTGACCGTATCATATGTAAATCTCATACAGAATGGGTATATATATCTTTCTTTCTCATTTGGGGGCCTTGGCATGTTGCTAGATGTCAACCTTGATCATTGAAATCGAACGACCATCTGATTAGAGGATAATTTATGTTCGATTAAATTATCATGATTCATTTCATGTCCAACTTGAGGGGAACCCAAAAGGTCACACACAACAAAGTCGAAATCAATGGTTAACAGTGCACAATACATATTTAACAACATATATGATTGCTGTAGGAATTGTTCATAAATTGTTCAATATGTTTAATTATTGAACAGATCATTTATGAGGTTCCATAGTGGCTTAGGGATTGGTGAATCACGATAGGGGCACTTTGGGGATTGGAATAAAAAAAATACTATTCACATGAATAGTACCATATGAATAGTACCGTGTGAATAGTAATTTTTTTTTGTTATTTGTTTTGAATTCTAATTCGGCCCAAACTCTTATTAGGGTTTTATAATCTCATTAAACCACTAAATTAAGATCCAATGGCTAAGATTAAATTGGCTTTTATCCCACATTAGATTCTTAATTAATTTTGTTGTCTTTGGAGCACTATATAAACCCAAAAAATTCTTCACAAATATTTGCACCAAACCTTTCAAATCTTGGGTTTATATAAGTGAGCAACTCTAAAGTTTTAAGAGTAAGCCACTAATTTTGAGGATCCTTAAGTCTAATTGACTAGAGGAACCTCGAGTTAAAATTTTTTGAGGTATTTGCCTAGGCTAGCACCAAGGGCAAAATACCGTGCACTCAAGACGTAGTCTTGCCGTTGAGTTTTGGCTTTGGTGTGTGTATCTTTGGAGGCCACACACTTAGGTGGCTCTTTGGAACGTGGAAGAGCTTGCTGAGTTCGAGAATAGCTTGTAGATTGGAGGGAGGACTGGAGGAGTCTACGGTTCAAGTAAGTATTTTTCTTTCTTTATTTTAATTAGAGTTCTTATGATAGTTAGCATGTTTAGGTTTATGTTCTTTGCATGTTTTATGAGTTTTATGCTTAGAATATATAGTAAAATGCATAGGCTTGTAGAATAATCAAAACAAATGGGTCTTGGGCAAAGGGAAAGCGGCATCATAATTTTAATTATTTATTTTTCCGCTGCGCACTCGCGCCCGCTTCCCAACAGTGGTATCAACGCGCCATTTTTGTTTTGATTAGCTCTCACTCATTTGAACTTGAAATTGGGTGTTTAAAAGCTCGTTGGAAAGTTAACACCCTGAACTTAATTTTAGGCACAAGTTTTACATGATTTGGTTAAGATTTGAATTGTGAAATTACATTTAAATTGCACGCGTCTGCAGAAAAATATGAATAGTAAATTTATTTGAATAAAATAAAATGTAATATCATAATTAAATATTAATCAAATTTATTTAATGCCTAAAATAATTCAAACATATTAAAACTCATATGCTTGATAATTCTATGTATGATTAGAATTGGTATGATTATTTTAGGATGCAAGCATCTAAAGACTTTCTAAGAAATAAAGAGTGTATTGCTTATCACTTAGCTAAGTAATTATTTCGTGATGAACTTAGAGATTTATTACCTTTAAGGCTAATAAATATAAATCACTTGTTTATAATAAAAGACATTATAAAAGATACAAGTGGGGTGGGACGAAGGCGTTAATAAAACTTTCCAAACTAAAGTTAATTTAACCAAAGGTATTACTAGAGTTAGATAATGATTTGGTGTCTTCCTTCACTCACTACCTTTTCATAGCCAAAAGGAAAAGTTGTGAAGACATCTAGATAATCATTTACTCAAAGCTTACCTTAAAAAATATTTAAAGTGTTGGACTAATTTGGAGGATCTATTGTTCATTCCTGTCACCAAGACGATAAGAGCCTAAGAGGTAAGGGTATTTAAGAGAGTTCGCTCCACCCTCCCTCTGGGGAATTTTCAATGGAGGAATCCATTTGACAGTTATTCACTTAAACTTGCTAAAATCCTCAATAATAATTTAAGTCTAAAATTTGCCTCCCATTGTAAAGTATAGACCCAAAGGGCTTAAACCGTATTGGCAGGACTAGGCTTTACCAGACTGACCAATACCAATTTGTCCCTAAATTGTACTATTGGCAATGGTTTAACTTTTCTGAGTCATAAGACGCAGCGACCCTTAGGCGTGGTCTTATAACTTAGTGGCAAAGATTGGGTGTCCACAAGGACTAGCATAAGCTATGGCATGTTTGATTGCTCAACCCAATGATCAAGGAATTGTGATTTATATCATAAATTGGTTGGGAACCTACCTAATTATCGTATTTTATAACGACCGGCCCTAGTCGGAGTTATGAAATGATGATAATGAGATCCTTGCCCATAAGAAATCCATCATATTGGGGTTGATGTGATTTGTTTAAAATTTTAAAACAATTGAGTGGGAGCAAATTCATAATATTAAAAGCCCATGTTATTATGAAACATTAATGAAAAACATATTCCTAATTTTAACATTCTCTCTTAACAGGTGGGTTAAAATATTTCACAAACATTCAAATGACAAACAGAGTATCACTTCGTTCCATTCTTGATGAGCATAAGCTCAAAGGGGACAACTACAATGACTGGTTTAGAAATCTTAAAATTGTCTTACGACAAGAAAAGATTTTCTATGTTCTTGAAAGACCTTTTCCCCCTGAACCCGCAGAAGATGCTGACCAAAATACATTCGATGCTTGGAAGAAACACGTCGATGATGATGAGCAAGCAGTTTTCATAATGCTTGGCTCTATATCGGACGAACTTCAGAAAGTTCACGAATATATGGATGCTCAAACCATCATCTTTCACTTATAGGAGTTGTATGCAACTTCTGTTCATACCATGAGATTCCAAGTGTCATGTGCTTTATTCCAAACAAGGTATAATGAAGGATCTGTTAGTGGACATGTGCTAAAGATGATTGGCCACATTGAAAAATTGGCCAACCTCAGGTTCATCATGGATCATGAGATATGTCAGGATCTAATTCTTCAGTCCTTACCAAAAGAATTCTCGAACTTTATTATGTAGTTTCATTTGTCTGATAAAGAATTCTTGAACTGAGTCCTTTTCATCACATTTCATGCATGATTGCTTCTTGGGTTATTTCTCTTGTATTATGTAATTAACCATGCCATTCCATTATTGACACTTTTACTGTTATCATCCATTTGTATTCCCGCATTCATCTATTTGATGTGTTCGCAAGATTGTGTTCAAGCATGATTAGGTCGTTAGGATGTTACTTGTTTCTCAAGCATGATTTAGCCATTAGTATGTTATTCCTCTATGCATAATCTTGTTATCCCCTTTCGCAATAGGTGTTTCTTTATGTTTATGCTTAGGTTTTTATTTATCTTTCGTGTTTGATGATTCAACATGTTCATGAGATTGTTGTGTGATATCGTATGTTCGCCGTTATGATGATTACTTTCATGCATGTGAACTTAGAAGTAGAATATTCTTGGAAATATGTTGCGTAGATTCGATTAAATTATTGCATAAATCATTTCATTACAAGTGGCATAAGTAAGGGACCATTCTGAACCCAACGGTTTGAGGTCTTCCCTTGCGAGGGGTGAGTGCAGCCTTAAATCATTTTCCCGGTTCACACCGAGTGGCGACTCCATGTTATTTCTCCGGTTTAGTCCCCCGCGGGCTACTCCGTTCTCCCAACCGGGCCGCGAGCCCAGAACAGCGTCGTCCAACATCTGTGTCCTACAAGAATGTACTGCATGTTCCAGATATTCGGAAGAACTTAGTCTTGGGATCTCTCCTTAGTAAGGCTGGTTTTAAGCTTGTATTTATTTCTAATAAGTTTGTAATGACAAAGAATGATATGTATGTAGGAAAAGGTTACCTAACTGAGGGCCTTTTCAAATTAAATGTAATGACTGTCAATCGTGCTATTAATAAAGCTAGTACTGCTGTTTATATTATTGTGTCACAAAATGTATGGCATAGGAGGTTAGGACATGTTAATTATGATACTATGCGTAAATTAATTAACATGGACCTTATACCTAAATTTGCAATTGATAGCCAACATAAGTGTGAGGCATGCGTTGAAGCAAAAATACATAGAACATCATTTCATTCTGTTGAACGCAGTTATGAACCTTTAGAACTTGTACACACTGACGCGTGTGACATGAATATTGTGCAAACAAGAGGCGGTAAAAAGTATTTTGTCACTTTTATCGATGACAGCACAAGATTCTGCTATGTGTACTTACTGAGGAGCAAAGCTGAAGTTATTGAGAGCTTTGTACACTATAAGAACGAAGTTGAAAATCAACTTGGCAAGAAAATCAAAAGAATCAGGAGTGATAGAGGTGGTGAATACGTTTCACCATTCAGTGAATATTGTTCTGTGCACGGAATTATTCACGAAACCACTGCTCCTCATTCTCCTCAACAGAACGGAATTACGGAGCGTAAAAACCAAACGTTGAAGGAAATGATGAACGCCATGTTGACGAGTTCGGGTTTACCCCAGAACTTGTGGGGGGAAGCCTTGCTTTCCGCGAACTACGTTCTAAACAAGCTTCCTCACAGAAGATTGGACAAGACACCATATGAGTTGTGGAAAGGTTCCGTACCTTCCTACAAATACCTAAAAGTGTGGGGGTGTCTTGCCAAAATAATGGTTCCTAAACCTAAGAAGGTTAGAATATGACCCAAAACTGTTGATTGTATATTCATAGGATATGCTCGCAACAGTAGTGCGTATCGATTCTTGGTACACAAGTCTGAGATTCCTGACATCAATCCGAATATGATAATTGAGTCAAGGAATGCGATATTTTTTGAAGAGACGTTTCCTTGTAAGGAAAGACAAAGAACAAAGTCTCTCAAAAGAACGGTTGATACTGTCAAGGACAGTGATCGGGTTGACCAAGAATCAGATCAACGTGTAAATACTGAGACAATCGAGCCTAGACGTAGCAAAAGAGCTAGAACATCTAAGTCTTTTGGTCCTGATTTTCTGACATAATTGTTAGAAAATGAGCCTCAAAACTATAAAGAAGCTATGTCTTCTCCGGAGGCACCTCTTTGGAAAGAGGATATTAACAGTGAGATTGATTCAATCCTATAGAACCATACTTGGGAGTTGGTAGATCTTCCACCAGGTTGTAAGCCGCTGGGCTACAAATGATGAACGCCGTTTTATTGGTATTTTTTCTGGTTTGATTTGTTTATAGCATGTTGTTTTGATATTTAATGACACTAATTGAACCACAATTTAAGATTTTCAAAGGTTTACAAATTTATAGCTCAAGGCAATGATAAATTCAGACACCTTCTTGGTCAAAATTCGATCGCAATAAATCCCTACAGCTTTAGGTTATATGTTTTAATTTTATGTTATAAGTGTGGGGCGAAACTCTAATGTTATTTTAAAAACTCATGCAAGAAATTTTAAGTCTTATTTAGCTTAGGATTTAGTGTCATTAGTTCAATTAAGATTTCTTTTAAGTATTTTAATTTAATTAGCTTTCTTTATTTAAGTTGTCTTTAGCTTGTAATTTTGACACAAAATTTTTTCATACCCTAAACATAAGTAAATTAGCTTTGTGAGAAGAGATCATTTTTATTGTTCATTGAATTGAATAGAATAATATATTAAAGATTTGTGATTTTTATAGTGTTTATAAACAACTAGCAAGATTCAATCAAGAAATAAAGAAAAGTTCTCAAGAATTTTTTTTTTGAAGGTTAGACTTGATCTTGAGAGAGTTTTATTCCTTAAAAAAAATGTGACATAAAATTTTTAGAGTTACCTATAAATATAAGACTTCGGAAAATTCAATTATAAGAAGATCGTGTAAATACTTTTGGAGTGAAATAAAGGAAACAAAAATGATAAACTCACCAACACTCTCACTCACAATAATCTCAACTCTCTCACTGTAGCTACAATAAATTACTGTAGTTCACTGTAGCCACAGTGAGAGGGTTGGGATTATTGTGAGTGAGAGTGTTGGTGAGTATATCATTACTCTACAGTGAAAGGATGATCTACCAGTCTCTTCAAAACGATTGTGTTTCAATAGCTACGTAAAATGACTAAACTAACCTTCTGACATCATACTTTTGTTAACAATTATTATGCATGTTTGAGCACCCACTTAAATTTTGGATGCAAAAGTAAAATTTATTTAAAATCCGTATATAAATCATTTTTCGAGTGAAAAATTGATAATTTTTATGTATTTATAAAAATATCAATCAAACCGAATCTTCGTCAAAATAACCAAAAGGAAATAAATAAATAAATAAGAAAGAAAAAAATGTTGTAGTACACGAGTAATTTTTTGATGCAACGGAGGCACGAGTGATTTGGTATCACAAACAAATTAAGAAATGACATGTATGATTTAATATTCATATTTTTAGTTATTTTTTATTATTTTAACACACATGACAGTGGATTATTAGATTGTAGCACGGATGACGTAATACTTCCGTTGTATTGTAAAAAATTGTGGTGTGTACTGTGTACACAACTTACGTCAACGTAATTGAAGTTTCCAAATGTTTACAAAAATATCCCCAACCCAACGTCGCCTGTTTATTGACACCTGCCCATTTCTAATTTTCTGTGCTTCTATCAGGTACTCATCACGGTAAAAAAAAAAAAAAAATCAAAGTCCATCATTGGTGACACGTGTCTCCAACATAAACGGTCGCTGAGCTGTCACGTAATAATAATATATAAATAATTACAGCTCCTTTAAGTCGCGAAATAATTGAAATTGATTCGTCGTATGAACCTGCTTCCTCGTAGAACGTCAAGCTCAATACGGAAAATGGCCGAAGAAATTAGCAAGAGTGAGCTACGATCCTCTGCTGCGGCCGCAGCAACACCAACATCTACAGCTGCAAAATCGAGATGGTCATGGCCGTCCGTCCTCCGTTGGATCCCCACTTCTACCGATCACATCATCGCCGCCGAAAATCGCCTTCTCTCTATAATCAAGTAACAATTCTCTATCTACAAGCCCCGAGTTATGGAATTTGAAGTTAATTTTAGATAGCATTTTGTTTCGTTTAGTGTTTATCTTAAATTCGATTTGAGTAAGCTTAAAAAACCCTAATTGATTATCTCCAGTGTTTAATCTTATATGGTGTAATTGATGAGAATTTTGGTAATTACTTGAATTTTAGGACTCCATATGTTCAAGAACAAATTAATATAGGTTCAGGTCCGCCTGGGTCAAAAATTAGGTGGTTTCGTTCTTCAAGTGATGAGCCAAGGTTCATCAACACGGTTACTTTTGATAGCAAAGAGGGTTCTCCCACTCTTGTAATGGTTCATGGATATGGCGCGTCTCAAGGCTTCTTCTTTCGCAATTTTGACGCCTTAGCTAGTCGTTTCAGAGTCATTGCAATTGATCAACTTGGGTAAGCCCTGTTTCTTATTTCTTTTGATTTTACTTCATGATTGATTGATACTGTTCAATGCGAAATTGTATGATTTGCTTTCAGCCTTACTTCCAAAATTCTTCAAATGCAATTGCTTACTTGTGCCCATATATAGGGTGATCAATAAACTTATCCAAAGTTTGATTTCGTTTTTCTAATTCCAATATTCTCTACAGTTTCCTAGTTTTTTTAACTAAGATCCTTGCAAATGGAAATGTTCCTCCATGGTTGTTTTTGTGAATGGTGAATTGCATGTGTTTGGGATGCTTATTATTATTTAATACTTGGTAGTTCCGAGTTGGGTACATTATAACCTTCTTCTATTTTACACAGTTCCTTTTCACCCATAACTGAATGTCTTTTTGATCATATGCCTTTCATGCACCATTCAAGAAGCATTCTCAATTGGAATGCTTCTCACTCTTGGGTTCTTTCATTTTAGATTGTGCTTTTCTATGCTCATGGTTTCTCAGCTAAACTACTTCTGCAGTTGTGGTGGATCAAGCAGGCCTGACTTTACATGCAAAAGCACAGAAGGTTGGTCGTGTTCATGCTCTACATTCTCAGGGTTATTTGTTTTAAAAAGTTTGATAATCTCCCTTTCAACTGCTTAATTATCATGAAATGGTTTACTACCTAAAGTACTAGAATATATTCCGTGTTGTATTGATAACGCAGAAACTGAAGCATGGTTTATTGATTCCTTTGAGGAATGGCGCAAAGCCAAAAACCTTAGCAACATCATTTTACTCGGGCATTCTTTTGGAGGATATGTTGCTGCTAAATATGCTCTCAAGGTGATTGCTTTTCCGTGTTGATAGTTGGATCTTAAGAATAATATGTGACAACTTTTCCTCTTCTGATGTCGATTTTATTTATGTCAGCATCCTGAGCATGTTCAGCATTTGATTTTAGTTGGACCTGCTGGATTTTCAGCAGAGTCAGATGCCAAATCTGAGTGGCTTACAAAGTTCAGGGCAACATGGAAAGGAGCTATTTTAAACCACTTGTGGGAGTCTAATTTTACTCCACAAAAAATTGTCAGGTATATTTGCTTTGTTTTGTTTGTGTTTTTCTTGTCTTTGTTTTTTGCTCATAATTGAATATGTTGTTGTGATTGTGCTAGAAACATCAATTAAAAGGCTCATGTCTCCCTTTCAGTCATTTCAGATTATCATTCCATGCCCTTTTTTCCCCCCCCTCTTTTCTGAGCTTTTGTTTCCACATAATCAGTAAATTCCTTGCAAGCACTAGTCAGTGCACTGATCTAATCTATGAGCCTCAGAAATTGAAATTACCAATTTTTTTTTTTTTTCAATTTCTAAAGGGAAGTTATCACATTTCTACCCTAAATATAGCGAAAATCCGAAATTGTTACAACACTTTTTACTTTACCATTTTTCACCCGAAGTTTCAAAAGTGTATCAATTTCCACCTAGTTTTTTTGCAAGGTTTCGGGTGAAAAATGATGCACTTTTGCAACTTCAGGTAAAAATTATACACTTTACAATATTGGGATGAAAAATAATAATTTAAAAAGTGTTGTAATATTTTCGGACTTTCGCTATCTTTTAGGGTGGAAATGGGCTAATTTCCCATTTTTAAATCCTTATTGATATATATATAAACACGACATTCAATGCATTGTAATATTTGTCTTGTAGAGGCATCATCACTTTGTCGAAATAAGGATGTCTTCACTTGAGAATTTATAGTATATATTTAATCACAACATTCAATGCATTGCACTTTTTTTTTGTCTTTTAACAACATCCTCACTCTATTAAAATGAGGATGTCCTTACCTGAGAATTATTACATACATACATATATATATATATATATTCTCATCCATTGATTTCTTGCAATCCAGTAGTAGATGTGTTGGTACAATGGTAACATTAAATGCTACTTTTAACTTTGAATGCTTACTATTAACTAGCATAAGATCAATGGATGGGAAGTTGTCTCAAAATTTTAAGTCAAAAATTTAAGTTAGAATAGCTTGACTCTATAAATAATATACATTTTTGTGGTGTCAGCATGATAAATCTTCTATCTTTTAACACACTCATTACTCAATATAAGATTTCTTTGAGTTACCTGAATTTATTACATTTATCATATTGGATGATTTTTAGTGCAGAGGTTTAGGTCCTTGGGGTCCAGACCTCGTACGTAAGTACACAAATGCCAGATTCGGTGCATATTCATCTGGAAGTGTATTGACTGCAGAGGAGACCAGTTTGCTGTCAGGTTAGAAAGATTTATACATTTCGTGTAGTGCACATGCACTATTGGTAGATATCTGATGGTTTTCTTTCCCTGTTGAAAGATTATGTGTACCATACACTAGCTGCCAAAGCGAGTGGAGAGCTGTGCTTGAAATACATATTTGCTTTTGGGGCATTTGCTCGAATGCCCCTTCTACAGAGGTTCGATGATCCAACTTGATTTTAAAATTTTTCTCGTAAATTATCACTTATCAAATTGTCTTGCTTTCTATTATGTCATTTGCTACAATTTCTCAAACTATCTAGTTTGATACTATCTTCTCTATTGTTATCTGTGGAAAATGATTAGTCAAATCGATTGATGCTTTAGTTTATTATTGTTCATGTGTGTAAGTTGCTTATTTGAAATGCATTAATTATCAGTAGATGTCTGTAAAATATAGCTGAAGATAATGGCACTTCGATTTGGGTTATAAATTCCTATAAATGGCCAAGGGATATCGGACTGGTGACAAGGGTTGGGAAGGAAGAAAAGGAGAGGGGCTATTTATGCCGAAGGCCAATTTGGTATAGCAATGGGTGAAACTGGAAATTTGTTTCATAACTCTCTACATACTTATTGGAATGAGTCTACCTAAAATTGCTCTTTCTGTTAGTGGTCGTTGCATTTCATATGAGGCGCACCTCATTATTAGTTAATGTCTGGGATGCATTTTAGAATTAAGAAGCTCTTCCTGTCTGCTATCTAATGGATACTGATAGAGTCTAAAACTGATATTAGACAGTAAAACCACGAACTTGTAGAGTTGATTGATTTATTTGGAAGACGAGAAGATTCATGTTTCCTTTGTTGGACTTTGTTGAGTTTAAAAGAACTGGTTGACTTGAAGAAGCTCATTCCTTTCTTGACAGAGCACCAGAGTGGAAAGTGCCAACCACTTTTATATACGGCATTGAAGATTGGATGAACTATCAAGGTGCCCAGGAGGCTCGAAAGCAAATGAAAGTCCCTTGTGAAATTATTAGGGTCCCACGGGTATAAAAATATACACACATATCTCTCTATATCTATTTATTTATCTATAATCAAAATTCTTCTTTTGATAACAAATATGCAGGCTGGGCACTTTGTGTTCATAGACAACCCAAGTGGTTTCCATGCAGCGATGTTCTATGCTTGCCGGAGGTTTCTTTCACCTGACCCTGATCATGAATCGTTACCTGAAGGTCTTTCATCAGCATAGTAACCTGTGTGTTGTAAATTTGCCCTCCCATTTGTGTGTATCTTATAAATTATATAGATTATAGTCAGATTACCAAATTCTATTCATCAGTAAAACATTCTTTACTAATTATGTACGTTTACATTCTCAGCTAAGTAAATTCTCTCTTTCTTTTCCATTCTTTTTTAAACTTTAGAATGTAAATAAGATCTAGACCAAGAACATGGAATCTAAATCCCTAGGTGGTAAAATAATATCCCTGGTTAAAAACTTGATTAACACAGCATTCTAGATTTTAAAGTGTCGTGACGGCAAAAATCTCAAGAAAGATAGGGTCTATGGGAGCCTGGTATTTTAGGGGTGGGTAAAAAGATAATTTTTTATAAACATTTGGTTGGACGATCGGATATATGTATTGGCATTCCCATTTAAATAGAGGTAAATTCTCCGTGTGAATGAATACTTGAGGGCCATTGGAGGCCGGCTATGTTATGGGCAAATAAAGTAAATAATTTGTGTATCCGTTGATTGACATATCCGATCTGTTGTCATCCCACTGGATTAGGTCTTTGGATTGGGTCTGCATTCTGGCAGTCGCAAATGACAAAACCCATTATCACTGCCAAACAATTGATAGGAAGTTTAAAACGATGGCTTATAAAATTGGACCGAATGACCTAAACCACACAGCTTCGGGGCCGCTAAAATATTGCTTACCCGCAAAGATCAACCAGGGATCACGTGTGAGTCAACACTGTTATGGTGTGTGGAAATGGGGAATGTTAGTCATTATTATTATTGGTGTTTATTTCTCCAAATAAAATGAGATAGAGAATAAGAATGGGTGGGATCTACAATTTTGAGAGTTAGAAATTGGATTCTCATTCCCACCATCCATTATCCTCAATAAATTAATAAACAATTAATAAATTATTAATAATTTAATAATATATTAGTTATTAATAAATTAATAAATAATATTAAATAAGGGAAATTTTGTAACTTAATAATTAAGAAAAAACCAATAATTAAAAACAAATAGTAAATTAATAATTAATTAGTAGTAAAATAATAATAAATAATAAATCAATAATCAATTAAATTATAATTTATTTTTAATTAAGTAATTAATAAAATAATAATAATTTAATAATTTTCTTAAATTATTAAAAAAATATATAATTTAGTTAAGGGCTTTTTGTAATTTGATAACAATTCATTCCGATAACTAGATAGAGTATACATATAAATGGAAATACTATTTGATTTAGACTACGATTCCTAAAGCTAAATAAATAATTTATTCTGATTTTGATTCAATATTCTCATTTCAAATCATTCCAATTCCAACCCATTCCGATTAGGAGTTGTAAACACACCAATCCGAATCCGGCCTACATTTTGCTGTTTATCTTCAAATTGCTAGAATGCAGCAAATTCAGCTACTTACATTGGCGGCAACTTCCCCTTGCTCTCACTAAGAAGTAGCTTAATTGTCTTGAACGATTGGGAACGGATAACTTGATTTGGATCAGAAAGAATGCAAGCAACGGTTGGCTAGACTGCCCGATTGGAGGAGATAACTTGGTGGACGCACGTCATAAGGGGCAAGGAACTTTCCAATCAAATCGATCCCAAACATAGACCAAGGTGAGAAAGATCGAGTGAAAGGCATAGTAGATCGAATCGACTCATGCCCCCTCTATTCACCACGTGCCTTTATCTTATTATTTATTTATTTATTTATTTATTGAGGATTGTTACTTTATCTGATTTTAGTGTTTGAATTGATATCCGAACATATCAAATCAAAATAACGTCGTTGTGAATCTGGCTTATTTTTTCCCCAAATTTGCGTCAGATTTCAGCCCACATATAGGTGAGTTGTCCGCAAAACATCAACTAAATCAGTCTCGAAACCTCGCAAAAATGAAGCCAAAACAGTCCTCAATACGTGCACACTGTAGTAGCCAAAATAATTCACTTTTTTCGTGAATTATAGCAGCCCCATCCCATGTGTCTCCAAACAGCAACTTTAGTAACCAGTTATATTATAAAAATAATCTACACTATGTAAAAATTTAAATATCCAAAACCAAATAACCATAAAATTAAGGACCAATCGCATCAAACCATTTAAAAATTATTCAAGAAACATTCATCGCATGAATTAATAATGTGTCTAATCATTGACATACATCAAAATTTAAAGAGAATATAAAAGAAAACTAACCTGTTCTCGATGTCAATTTAGAGAACGATGGATTAAATCTTATTCGTTCTTATACGCTCGTTGAAGCATATTGCCCAGAGCTTTTAAAATTTTCTTCTTTCTTCTCTTTGTGAACACCACTGAATCTTCATAATTATGTTCTTCATCAAGAAAGTCACGTGTGGGCGCGCTTGATGCTCTTGTTCTTTTTAAGAATTTGATCAAGAACTAAATCAAAACCCTTTTGATTTTGCTCTATTGATTTCCCTTGTTGCATAAATGATTTCTGTAACCCTAAAATCTACCCCTAATTTGCGGCTACACAAGGTTTTGAATACCCTATGTTTTACATGAATTAGGCATATTTTCTTGTAATTTTTGTGGGTTGTGCGTGTTAGTGTGTCCAAGACATCCCAATGATCCTAAATATGATTTTAGTGTGAATAATCAAGTGAGTTGCGGAAAAATTTACATTGATCGGATTAGAAAATTCAAAATTTTCTTTGAATGGATGGAAGCTCCAAGTTTAAAATTGAATTTCAAACTCAAGGGTGAGTTTCCCTATCACCTCACAAGACTCCTGTAAGTGCTAGCTTTGAAGATTTTTGAAGCAAAAATCAATAGAGACAATAACCAAGTTCACGCCCAAAAGAGAGAAGAAGGAGATGAATAGTTGATATTTTTGTTTTCCAAAAACTAATACCAAAGTTGGTGTGTGTTGACTATCAAAAAGTGGTAGATGTGTGAAGTAAATGCCACATTTACTATTCCAACTACTTATATCACAAATGGTGACAATTGATGTAAGTCATGGGTCCCACCCATTTAATTCCAAATTAGTTGGCTTATACAACACATTGTGGGCTCGGGTTCGTTTAATCCGATTAAACGAATTTTTCGTTACGACGTAATTAAATCCAATTTAATTAACTAATAATGCCTATCAAAATTATTACGAAAGTCGCTTACGAATTAATTCTAAATTAATTCGTTCGCTAGAATCAAAATCCAATTTTAATTTCGCATTAAAATCCGATTTCAATTAATATATCCAATATATTATTTAATCGATTAATTCCAAATTAACCGCGTTCTCTCTTCTAAACGAATTTTATCCCAGATAAATTCTTGCCGCAATTAATTCCAGATTAATTTTCTCTCTCATAATTAATCTCAGATTAATTATGTTCGAGTCAAATGTCATTGGTGAATCTTTGGGAAGAGACCCAAGAGATCCATGTATATGTTGGTGATGAGTGGTAAATGTATCACTATTTTCCACTCATTTGACCTAATATTTTGTATAGTTTCTTCAGTTTTGTGAATATTTTGATGTGTTTTGTGTTATTTTGTAGATAAATAAAGTTTTAGGACTCTCTGGAGGTGATTCGGGGCCAAAATAGTGAAAAACATACAAAAAGATAAAATCATCTTTTGGCGCGTAGACCGCTAATGTGCGCCGAAACTCTGCTAACGTGCGCCGAGACACGTGGACCAATCATAGGGATTATGCTAAAATGCGCCGGATGTTAACGTGCGCCTGCCATGTGTCAACATCACAACAAATCATGCTAACGTGCGCCGTGGCGCGTGTCACCATCACATGCTGCCGATAATCGCCATTGCCACGTGTCATCCACGTGTCGTCCACGTGTCAGCCACATCAGTAACTTGCTGAGTCAGCGTGCCACGTGTCAGCCACGTCATCATCAGCCAATCATCTCGTGACACATGTCACAATCACACGGTGCCGACAATCAACATCGCCATGTGTTGCCATGTCATCGCCACATCAGTATAATTATTGAGTTAATCATCCAAATCTGCCACGTGTCAGCATTCTATTGGGCATGTGCCGCGTCAGCAGATAAGAGATCAAAGCAGCCAATGAACGTTTGTCACGTCAGCGCGTCGCGATGCGCAGAGCCTTACGCGTCGCGACGCGTGGCACCTATCGACCCCTATAAATTCAGCTCAAAATTTCAGTTTCAGATGTACCTTCCTCTATGTAATTCTTTGAGAATACTAAGGAGTTTGTAGCTAGTTTTTTTTAATTTCAGTTTTGTAATTAATTTTATTTAATTTTTGTAATAGTAATTTACTTTATTTACTTTTTCAGTTCTTACTATTCAGCAATGATGAGGTAACTTCCCCCTGCTATGGTGAAAGGTAAAGCTTTTATTATTGCTATTTAGATTAATCTCTCTTAATTATAATATAATAACTATTTAAAATTTGACTTAATGAGGATACCGTTATATTGGCCGGTTGGTAATTAATTATAAATTGGTTTTAACCTGACTAAGCAAGGATACCGCCTGGTTGGTCGGTTGGTAATTAATTATTACTTTGACTTAATCAGGTTACCGCCTATATGGCTGGTTGGTAATATCACACAAGTTAATATATTATATTAAGGGAGATATCTTAAATAGTAGTAATAAAAGTGGATCCTTTAACCCTAGCATTTTCTTTTATTGTACTTTTTCCTTTTTGATTTCTAGCATTTACTTTTCAACATTTTACTTTATGTATTTTATTTTTAAGTTTTTACTAGTTGTAAATATGAGTCGTAGCTAAGCCCGTTATCTGGGGTTGTGATGAATTCTAATATCACCGGTTTATAAGGGGTTATTTTATTGTTTGGATAATATAAAGGTTTACTTATTAAGTCTTAAGCTTAATGCGTCTTGTTAACTGGCCACTAATAAGATTGATCTAGTAAACTTAAAATAAACTTGACGAATGAATTTTAGGTTTAAGACCCTAAACTTAATAGCCCACGATCTTCCTTGAGGATGGATAACCCTTTAATAGATTTCCTTATAGGATAGACATATACCTGTCGGGCGGGGGTAACCACAATTGGAACTTAGTCTTAATGAATCCAGGTAATTTGATTGACATAGACATATGATTTAATTGGGTTACACTGGGTATTTGCATCTGACAATCGACAGAGGCTTTTGCAGAATTTCGTGTTCCAGGTTAGTAAACCAATATATTACACAAACATGAAAAAACCACTTCATTTTTTAAAAAGATATTGGAAGAAATCACAACCCTGGATAGTTTTATAAATTTGAATTTTCCTCAACCAACTTTCGCGCCATTTTATTTACTTGTTTTAATTTTTAATTTTTAAAGTTACTATTCCAATCAAAGAACCAATCAATTAGATACTAGTAATCATTTGGCCTCATAAAATTAATAGCTTAGGTATTAAGTCCTCGTGGGATCGATACTTTTTATACTACTTGAACGATACGTGCGCTTGTGTTATACGCGTGTGATTACACTGGTCAAGTTTTTGGCGCCGTTGTCGGGGACTTAGTTATCTTTCACTATTAGTTTTGGGGTTAGATACGTTACTTGTGTCTAATTTCTTTTTCTTATTGTTTTTGTTTTCGTGTGTTTTAGGTTCTCAGAAACTACATGAGACAAACCAGAAGCTTTGAACTCCGACCGCTTGACCCAGAAATTGAAAGAACCATCAGACAGTTGAGAAGGGAAAGGCGAGAAGGCCAAGAAGCAATTGTCAACATGGAACCTGAACCTTTAGAAGTTGCACCACCAATTCCCATTCGAGACAGAATCATTCCGGTAGTGGACAGCTTCATTTCATGTATTGTACTTCCTCATTTACCAGCAAATGCGTGTGACATCAAAACATGCATTCAGATGATTCAACAGTCAGTGCAGTTTGGAGGGAACGCAACTGAAGATCCTAATGCCCACATCAGCAACTTTCTAGAAGTTTGTGGCACTTTCAATTACAACCGGCCAGTTGAAGAAGCAATGAGACTGCGAGTTTTTCCATATTCCTTGAAAGATAGAGCTAAAGCTTGGCTACATTCACTACCAGCAGGTTCTATCACAACTTGGAACACTCTAGCTCCAAATTCCTTGCAAATTATTTTCCACCATCCAGAACAATAAAACTGAGGAATGACATCACATCCTTCGTACAACAAGATTCAGAAACTCTCTACAGAGCTTGGGAAATGTACAAAGATTTGCTCCGAAAATGTCCTCACCATGAGATTCCAAAATGTCTTCAAGTCCAAACTTTCTATAATGGACTTTCTGGACTGATGAGAACCACAATTGATGCTGCTGCTGGGGGAGCTTTAATGGCAAAAGGAGAAGATCAAGCTTAAGACCTAATTGAAGAAATGGCTAACAACAATTCCTTGTGGCCAACATGAAGGAGCATGATCCAGAGAATTGTAGGAATTTATGAAGTTGGAACCAACTCAACAGTGAATACCAAGCTGGATCAGATGTGCAAATGCCTGGAAACACTCAGCGCGAAAGTTGTAAACATTGTCGGATTTACAAGTTCACCTTATGGAGGAGGACTATAGCCAAACCAATAAGAAGAGACGGTGAATTATGTTAATAATTTCAACACGCAAGGGAACAATCCATATTCCAACACCTACAACCCAGGGTGGAGGAATCATCCCAATTTTTCATGGAGCAACAATTCAGGGCAAATAAACAATCCAACACCAAAATAAAGGCCAAGAGTTTGAAAAAGAACCAGAAATGAAAGAATAGATTACAGAAATGTTCAAAAAACAACAAGCAGCATACGATGCTATATTTCAAAGTCAATCTGCCTCTATCAAAGCACTGGAGAATCAAATTAGACAACTGGCTAATGCTCAGAGTTACAGACCACCAGGAAATCTTCCCAGCAATACAGAACCGAATCCAAGGAACCGATGGAAGGAGCAATGTCAATCAATTACCTTGAAAAACGATACTGAAATCAACAAAGATGTTGGAATCAAGGCAACCATTGAAGAAGTTCCAAAAAAAGCAGTTCCACAGATGGAGGAAAAAGAAGCAAAGGAAAAAAATCAAGAAAGAATCACTCCACCTCCACCTTTTTCATAGCGTCTTCAGAAAAACAAACTGGATAAGCAGTTTGCTCGTTTCTTGGAGGTGTTCAAAAAGATGTATATCAACATCCCATTTGCAGAAGCGTTGGAAGAAATGCCCAGCTATGTCAAATTCATGAAAGACATTCTTTCACGAAAACGGAGATTGGAAGATTACGAGACAGTAGCATTGACGGAAGAATGCAGCGCCATCATTCAGAGGAAACTTCCCCCGAAGTTGAAAGATCCTGGCAGTTTTACTGTCTCATGCACCATTGGAGAACAGTACATCAGTAAGGCTTTATGTGATTTAGGTGCAAGTGTTAATTTGATGCATTTTTTATTTACAGGAAACTGCAAATTGGAGAAGCAATGCCTACCTCAGTCTCTCTGCAACTTGCTGATCGAACGCTCGAATTTCCAAAAGGTGTAGTTGAAGATGTGCTGGTTAAAGTTGACAAACTTATTCTCCCACCAGATTTCATTATCCTTGACATGGAAGAAGACAAAGATGTACCTATCATCCTTGGAAGACCATTCTTGGCTACAGGTCGAACTGTTATTGATGTACAAAAAGGAAAACTAACCATGAGAGTTCAGGACCAAAAAGTTACCTTTAATGTTTTCAAAGCCATGAAATTCCCGAGTGATGAAAATGAGGAGGAATGTTTCAGAATTGATGTTGTTGATAGTATCATTCAGGATACTGATACAATTCCCACAGATAAACTTGAAGCTTGCATCACCAACATGACTAACAGCGAGCTCGATGCTGAAATTCTGGAATGTATCAACTATCTTGACAAGCCATTTCGCTTCAAATCAACACCACAAGTGGAAAGTATGGAACTACCGAAAAAAGATCAAATCAAGCCCTCAATTGAAGAACCACCGCAGCTAGAGCTAAAGCTCCTTCCGAGCCATCTCAGGTATGTTTTCTTAGGAAATTCTTCTGAATTACCTGTAATTATTTCTTCTTCGCTAAGATTGGAGCATGAAGAAAAGTTGTTGAGAGTATTACGAGAACACACAAAAGCCATTGGTTGGACTATAGCAGATATTCGAGGCATTAGCCCATCATTTTGCATGCACAAGATTCTAATGAACGATTAGTACAAACCCACAGTGGAGCATCAATGAAGACTAAATCCAATCATGAAGGAGGTCGTAAAGAAAGAGATTATCAAATGGTTGGATGCTGACATCATTTACCCCATCTCAGACAGTACTTGGGTGAGTCCTATGCAGTGTGTACCAAAGAAATGAGGAATAATTGTAGTCACAAATGAAAAGAACAAGCTGATTCCAACAAGAACTGTGACTGGATGGATAGTTTGTATGGACTACCGGAAGCTGAACAAAGCAACAAGGAAAGACCATTTTCCGCTGCCATTCATTGATCAGATGCTGGACAGACTGGCGGGACATGAGTTATATTGTTTTCTGGACGGATATTCGGGGTACAATCAAATTGCTATAGCCCTAGAAGATCAGGAGAAGACCACTTTTACATGTCCGTATGGTACTTTTGCATTCCACAGGATGCCATTTGGACTGTGTAATGCTCCTGCCACATTCCAACGTTGCATAATGGCCATTTTCTCAGATATGCTGGAACAGAATATGGAGGTTTTCATGGATGACTTCTCTGTGTTTGGAGATTCTTTTGACCACTGCTTGCAAAATCTGGAACATGTATTACAAAGATGTGAAGATACCAACCTGGTACTTAACTGGGAGAAATGCCACTTCATGGTGCATGAAGGCATTGTTCTGGGACATCAGATCTCACAAAAGGGGATCGAGGTAGACAAAGAAAAGATTGAAACAATGAAAAATTACCTCCGCCAACATCAGTCAAAGGGATTCGGAGCTTTCTCGGACATGCATGCTTTTACAAGAGATTTATCAAAGACTTCTAAAAGATTGCTAAACCTCTGTGCAATCTTCTGGAGAAGGATGTGCCTTTTAACTTCACCAAAGAATGCTAGGAATCTTTTGAGAACCTAAAAAAGAAGCTGGTTTCTGCTCCTATCATTGTAGCACCAGACTGGATCCTTCCATTTGAGGTGATGTGCGATGCTAGTGATTTTACTGTAGGTGCAGTTTTTGGACAATGCAAATCAAAAGTTTTCCACACCAATTATTACTCTAGCAGAACTCTGAATGAATCTCAACTCAACTAAACAACCACTGAAAAAGAGTTGCTCACAGTTGTGTTCGCTTTTGATAAATTCCGATCATATCTGCTGGGTCCCAAAGTGGTGGTCTACCCAGATCATTAAGCAATCAAATATCTGATCGCGAAGAAAGATGCCAAAACCAGATTGATCCGTTGGATACTTCTACTTTAAGAATTTGACGTGGAGATCCGAGACAAGAAAGGAACAAAAAACCAAGTGGCAGATCACTTATCGAGGCTCGAGAATAGAGAAACAGCTGGCAAAGAATTGACAATCAAAGAAAATTTTCCAGATGAACAATTGTTTACCATGAAGCAGCATGATGCTCCTTGGTATGCTGACTACGTCAACTACATAGTATCGGGAAAATGGCCGTTGGAATGGACAACTCAGCAACGATAGAAATTCTTCAAAGAAGTCAAGCATTATGTTTGGGATGAACCGTGCCTGTTCTAACACTGTGCTGATCAATTACTGAGACGATGTGTTCCACATGAGGAGGTCAACAGTGTTTTGCAATATTGTCATTCATCACCATACGGCGGACACTTTAGCGGGAATAAAACTGTAGCCAAAGTCCTACAATCAGGTTTATTCTGGCCCACTCTTTTTAAAGATGCTTATCTTTTTGCTCTTCAATATGACGGGTGCCAGAGAACGGGAAATATTGCGAGGAGAAATGAATGACCTCTGTAAAATATTCTGGAAGTGGAGATATTTGATGTGTGGGGTATTGATTTTATGGGACCTTTTGTTCCATCATTCGGAAACCTGTACATATTGGTTACTGTAGATTACGTCTCCAAATAGGTTGAAACAATTGCACTACCTTCCAATGATTCAAAAATGGTGATAAAATTCCTTAAAAAGAATATTTTCACTCGCTTCGGAACACCTCGTGCGATTATCAGTGATGGTGGCACATATTTCTGCAACAGATACTTCGATGCACTCCTATCCAAATACGGAGTTACTCATAAGGTTGCCACTGCCTACCATCCAGAGTCAAATGGATAGGTTGAACTTTCAAACAGAGAGATCAAAAGAACCTTGGAAAGAACTGTTGGATCAACAAGGAGGGACTGGTCTACAAAACTGGATGACTCATTATGGCCCTACCAGAAAGCTTACAAGACACTCATTGGTATGTCCCCATATCGTATGGTGTTTGGAAAAGTGTGCCATCTGCCAGTTGAGCTTGAACACAAGGCGTACTGGGCACTGAAGAAGTTGAATCTTGATCCACAAGTTGCATGAGAGAAAAGACTCCACCAACTCAACGAATTAGAGGAATTTCACCTACAGGCTTATGAGAATGCCAAATTATACAAAGAAAAGACCAAAAAATGGCATGATCAAAAAATAGTGGCAGGCAATTGAAAACAATGCATCAGGTGTTGTTGTACAATTCAAGGTTGAAATTTTTCCCTGGAAAGTTAAAATTAAGGTGGTTAGGTCCATTTGTGATCACTCATGTTTTACCATATGGAGTTGTTGAGTTACTTGATCCCAACACCAACGAAACATTTCAAAGTTAATAGCCAGCGTGTCAAGCACTACTGGGGAGAAACAATTGAGCGACAAAAAGAAAGTGTCACACTTTCAGATCCATCCTAACGTTCGGGAAGTCACGTCTAGCTGACGACGTTAAACTTAGCGCTAGCTGGGAGGCAACCCACGTAATTTGTGTATATATTCAGATTTGGTGTGTTTTATTTTTGTCGTTTAATTTTGTAGGTAAAGTCACATTTCAGGATAGAAGAAGCTCTCGCAAATCTTCACAAACAATTTTCTTCTCTCCCTCAAAAATCTCTGATGAAAGTCTACAAAGCTCGCTTGGAACGGATGAGACTACTAATGATCAAAGGTATTCCTACAGATATTCATTGGATTATTGAAGCACGGGTCCGATTGGTAGGTGAGTCCTCTGACTTTTTTATTTCACATTTGTCTGGTTTAGGAAGAAGCACCTATGCTAAAAAGAAAAGAGCTAAAAGAATGGGTGTTTGCTATAAATGTGCTCGTATGTTTTGTGATACTCGTTGTCGTTCTTTAGGAATGATGTCTGATAACCGCGAAGATAAGATAAATTTCATTAGGGATGGCTTGAGTAAGGAGTCTTTAGATGACATATCTAAAACTCTTGAGATGCATCCCAGTTGATATGTGTATCACGAAATTCACGTGTTATATACACAATTCCAAAAGGAAAGACAACAGTATAGTCTCGAGAATCTGACTTTAAAAGACCATATTTACCATTTATAAGAAAATTGGATGGGAAGCATGTCCCTGATGCTTAGACGTCATTCAAGCCGTTACTTTCTGTAAATATTATTATCTATTTGTCTTTTCCTAATAATTATGATTTGTTTTGTTCTTTTTTTTTTATTTTCTCCGACAGGATCCAGACCTTTTTGACCTTTCACGATTTACTGTTTTGCTACTAATCTTCCTTTGGAAGATACTAGTGCTATTATTACTCACCCTTTTTAAGGTATTATAAATTCAACTCATCATTGCACTTTTGAAGGCATCCACATTTGAGAAAGAAATACATAAAAAAATAAATGGAGGCTACTTCAAAAAGAAGAGTTGAAAATATCTTTGTATTTTGCGGTACTAGTGTTGGTATTAAGCCGCAATACGTAGCCGTAGCACGAGAATTGGGTTGAGTCTTAGCTGAAAGGAATATGCACCTAGTATATGGCGGTGGCAATCTTGGACTAATGGGGATCATTTCAAAGGCCGTACATGATGGAGGCAGTCAAGTTCTGGGAATCATCCCAAAATCTTTGGCGGAGGTGAATTTGATAGGACCATCAAATGGAGAGGAACTAATTGTGCCAGGTATGTCTGAATGATTGGTAGAAATGATTAACCGTGCTGATGCTTTTATTGCTTTGCCAAGTGGCTTGGGTAAAATTGAGGAAATTTTTACAGTACTATCTTGGGCGAACCTGAACATACACCAGAAACCGATTGGGCTGTTTAACGTAGAAGAATTTTATGATTTTCTTTGTGTGTTTCTTGATGATGTCCGGAGAAATGGGTTTGTGTCAAAACCTCTGAAAGAACTCATCTTCACTGCCAGAACTGTCCAGGATTTAATTAACCAAATCTTAGCCTTCGAACCACAGATTGACCCTATCCTCTCCAAGATAAAATGGTCCGATGATGATCGTGGTAAGAAGTGTCGGATAAATTTGGATCTTAACCTTTAATTTCCCATTTAGATGTAGAATTTCAGCTAAACATGTACTATCTTCTTCTTTTTAAGACATTTGGGGACAATGTCTCATTTAGGTTTGGGGGAGGGGAATAGTTGTAGTATATTGTTATTTTTATTTTTAATCTAAAATTTTCGAAAAATTCAAAAAAATTAAAAATTTTTACAAAAAATCAAAAAAATATTTAGTATTTTTGTGTTTTTAATTTGATTAATCAAGTGAAATTGGTGTGAGATAATTATGTAAGGAATTTCCATTCCTGAGATGTATCTCAATCTATTTCAGAACAAGTTAATTTTTATTTATTTCCTTTTGAATTATTTAATTTGTGAATTCTCCATAAAACTTACTAAAATAGATCTTCTAATGCTCAGTTGACAGGTATTATCAACATACATGGTAACATACGGACATGAGTTGTAATTGAATAGCTTGTAATATTCAGTGCTCTAGTTTAATTGGAGGAAGCATCTAAAAAAAAGGATGAGATAAAAAAAATCGTCTGAGATCCGAGTTATTAAGTCTGTATGGATGTTTTAACACCTAGTGCCCTAAAACCAACTGGTTTGGGAGTCACCGGCCCAAAGCTCGCTACATGGATCGAAGATGTTACAAAAAAAAAAAATATATATATATATATGAAGTCTGAGTAATTAAGTCCGTATGGGTGTCTTAACATCTGGTGCTCTAAAGCCAACTGGTTTGGGAGTCACTGGCCTAAAGCTCGCTACATGGATGGAAGATATTGTATATAAATAAATAAAAAAAATCAGAAAAATCAGAAAATTATTCCATTGCTTAAAAAAAGGTGTGAATTCTGATATAACTTTAGGACAAAAATATTACTCTCTTCTCAACTACACTTGTGACTATTGTGGGCAAAAATGAGTTGATTAATATTTTGTTGGCTGTGTATATGGAGAATGGTAAAAATAATCGGAGAATTTACTTATTCGATAATTTAAAAAGAAAGAAAACAACTATTAACTTGGATAAGAAGTTTCACCTGTTTAATCACTAACTTCTTTATTCTATTTTTATTGTCTTTTTGCTTTTGTGTGCATTAGTTTTATTTTCTTTTTACTTTTGTAAAAACGTTTGTGGGTATTGTTACTGTAAGCCCTCACGAGACTACAACTCGTCCACTAGGGACATCTAAGGGTTTAAAGGCTTGTTGCATACGCTAAATGTAACCGTGATCCCTACAAAAGTGGCTTAGCTTAATTTTTATTTTAAAGATGTTTATGTTATTCTATTTTGTTGCTTTGCTCGAGGACTAACAACATGTTAGGTTTAGGGGTGTGATGAGTGGTAAATGTATCACTATTTCTCACTCATTTGACCTAATATTTTGTATAGTTTCTTGAGTTTTGTGAATATTTTGATGTGTTTTGTGTTATTTTATAGATAAATAAAGTTTCAGGACTCTCTATAGGTGATTCGTGGCCAAAACAGTGAAAAACGGACAAAAAAGTAAAATCACCTTTTGGCATGTTGCGACGCGCATCCTACGTCGCGACCGCTAATGTGCGCCGAAACTCTGCTAACGTGCACCGAGACACGTGGACCAATCAGAGGGATTCTGCTAAAATGCACCAGATGCTAACGTGTGCCGAATCTGCTAACGTGTGCCTGCCACGTGTCAACATCACAGCAAATCATGCTAATATGCGTCGTGCCACATGTCACCATCACATGCTACCGACAATCGCCATCGACACGTGTCATCCACGTTTAATCCACGTGTCAGCCACGTGGCATCCACATCAGTTACTTGCCAAGTCAGCGTGCCACGTGTCAGCCACATCATCATCAGCCAATCATCTCGTGACACATGTCGCAATCACACTGTGCCGACAATCAACATCGCCACGTGTCGCAACGTCATCACCATGTCAGCATAATTATTGAGTTAATCATCCAAATCTGCCACGTGTCAGCATTATATTGGGCCTGTGCCACGTCAGCAGATAAGAGATCAAAGCAGCCAATGAGCGTCTGCCACGTCAGCGCATCGCAACGCGCAGAGCCTTACGCGTCGCGACGTGTGGCACCTATCGACCCCTATAAATTCAGCTCGAAATTTCAGTTTCAGATGTACTTTCCTCTCTGTAATTCTTTGAGAACACTAAGGAGTTTGTAGCTAGTTTGTTTTAATTTCAGTTTTGTAATTAATTTTATTTACTTTTTGTAATAGTAATTTACTTTCTTTACTTTTTCAGTTTTTACTATTCAACAATGAGGAGGTAACTTCCCTCTGCTAGGGTGAAAGGTAAAGCTTTTATTATTGCTATTTAGAATAATCTCTCTTAATTATAATATAATAATTATTTAAAATTTGATTTAATGAGGATACCGCTATATTGGCCAGTTGGTAATTAATTATAAATTGGTTTTAACCTGACTAAGCATGGATACCACCTGATTGGTCGGTTGGTAATTAATTTTTAATTTGACTTAATCAGGTTACCGTCTATATGGCTGGTTGGTAATATCACACAAGTTAATATATTATATTAAGGGAGATATCTAAAATAGTAGTAATAAAAGTGGATCCTTTAACCCTATCATTTTCTTTTATTGCACTTTTCCTTTTTAATTTCTAGCATTTACTTTTCAGCATTTTACTTTATGTCTTTTATTTTTAAGTTTTTACTAGTTGTAAATATGAGTCGTAGCTAAGCTCGTTATCTGGGGTTGTGATGAATTCCAATATCACCGGTTTATAAGGGGTTATTTTATAGTTTGGATAATATAAAGGTTTAATTATTAAGTCTTAAGCTTAATGCGTCTTGTTAACTGGCCACTAATAAGATTGATCTGGTAAACTTAAAATAAACTTGACGAATGAATTTTAGGTTTAAGTCCATTGACTTAATAGCCCACGATCTTCCTTGAGGATATATAACCTTTTAATAGATTTCCTTATATGATAGACATATACCTGTCGGGCGGGGGTAACCACAATTGGAACTTAGTCTTAATGAATCCAGGTAATTTGATTGACATAGACATATGATTTAATTGGGTTACACTGGGTATTTTCATCTGACCATCGACAGAGGCTTTTGTAGAATTTCGTGTTCCAGGTTAGTAAACCAATATATTACACAAACATGAAATAACCACTTCATCTTTTAAAAAGATATTGGAAGAAATCACAACCCTGTATAGTTTTATAAATTTGAATTTTCCTCAACCCACTTTCGCGCCATTTTATTTACTTGTTTTAATTTTTAATTTTTAAAGTCACTATTCCAATCAAACAACCAATTCATTAGATACTAGTAATCATTTGGCCTCATAAAATTAATAGCTTAGGTATTAAGTCCTCGTGAGATCGATATTTTTTATAATACTTGAACGATACGTGCGTTTGCGTTATACGTATGTGATTACGCCGGTCAGTTGAAAGTAAATACGGTTTTCGGACTATTCGACACGTGTGTACCGCGTACCACGTTCTCACCGATTTACAAGACATGGTTGGCTTCTAGCAAAGCATCATGCCTGCCCAATTTTCCAGAAATATTTAACGAAGAATATATAATCTGTATCAGGTATAGTATACTATGTATTGCGTAATACGATCCAGTATCAGATGTCACATGCTAGGTCTAGGGCTTGAATTGTGTCTGCCGCGTACGAAGCATATATCGGATCACTAGAAAATAGTCTCTGTAATCGGATAATCATGACCTAGTCATACTATCCCGATAGCTGCAGCATTTAAGAGTACTAGTTCCGTATCCCTGCGTGATCATCATCTCCATATGACTGAAGTGATACTCCCATCTTGACATCACACCCAATACACTACGATTCTCAGTATACCCAGAAGAGGTGTACACAAAACCTGTTAAAGTTCCGGACGACAAAAACCAAAGTATACTGATTGTCGCAAGTATTAGCGATGCAAGTCTCAGGTTAAGACCACATACACCTACCTTGATTCGGATTCCCATAGACACATAGTCATACTACCAATGGGACTCCGAGGGGTCTATCCATAGCGAAGCTGTTCCCGGTCCAACGGCTAACAAAACCTCATATCACACTTGCATAAGTATCTAATACTCAAATATATGAGAACTATGCCGTTAAGCTTCCATAACGCGCACAAGTGTAATACTAGTCTATTTTGTATTATCGATGTCCAGTCTCGATAATACTACGACTTGGGATATTTAATGATTAAACCGTTCGTGGATTAATATTATCTCATATCTTATTAATCTGGTACTAATCATATGGACTTTTATCATTTATATACATCTAAGTAATCCAATTACAAAATGATAAAATAATAATTTCCTTTGTCACATAGTTAATTTGTACAAAAACACAATGTCTTTTACAAATAGTGATTTTATGGGTCATAATTGTCCAACAATGCGTTGTGAAATATAAAGGTAAAAAACAAACCATGTTTTACTTTTGTCACCCTAATCAAATTAAGATTTGACAAAATCATCTCCTTATTATGAGTCATATGTTCACACCTAATAGGACTCTATTTTGTGTTATTTTAATCCAATTAGGGTTTATAAAATAGTCTCATAATTAAATTAGAGAATATAAATTTATTTCCTAATTAAATTAGGAAATAGTTTTCCTGATCAAATTACGATTTCACAAAAATAGTTTACTAATCAAATTATGTAAAAAAAATTTCCTAATCAAATTAGGATTATGGTTTCCTAATCATATTAGAAAAATTGATTTATGACCAAATTAGGATTTACAAGAAAGTTTTACAAATAGGAAAATGGTTTCCTAATCGAATTAGGAAAATGGTGTTAGGATATATGCCCTAAAACATCATATAATATATAAACGAAATGATTATCAGAATAATAAATGATGCATTTTTCATTTATTGATTATTTTGTTTCAATTCGCGTATTGTAAATTATCATGTATACCCATGATTACTTATGTACTTTCAGACTTATTATATGAATGTCATACACATGATTATTGAAGTATGAAATTATTAATATAAAATAGTATGTAGAGAGCAAATAAAGACAAGTACTTTGTTTGTGATTTATCTAGAGTTACGATCTATTCCATAAATGTATGACGACTTTGATTCGAGATCATTCATGTGGTAACATGGGAATGAAGACTCCTTATATGATGTGATCATATAAGACTAGACCCAGAAAGAAATGGAATTATTTTAATATCGGTTAAACAAAGAAATTCATATCAGTTTACTAGATGATCATACATGGATTGATATGAATCTTGAGTGTAATATGAACTATTATATGACAAACTATGTCCCTTGATTTAAGGACATTTTAGGAATTATTACAATTTTTTTATAATTACAAATATTTGATACTAAAAGTACAACATAAAGTAATAATTGAGCAATGTTTGGTATAAATATTGATCATTGGAAAAAAGGATATGTTAGCTCACTGATTCGAAAGCCCGAAAGGGCGCCTCAGGTAAAATAGAATAGTCCGTTAGGTTGAAAATCCGCAAGGATAACCTAGGTAAAATTTAGGGTATACCTGTAAGATGAGATGACTTCCTAAGAACCGGTGGGTGGAATTACGTCTGATTCAGTCCAAACCATGAAGTTTCTCAGCTAAGATGACACGGGTAAGGTCGTAGCCGCATTAGATACTTTGGATAATGTGAAGCCACCGATAATCACATCTCTCATTATCATTACCTGCTAAATGATACCGAATAAAAATACAGAACATAACCACACTCTTCCAGCGATGGACCTCCATTTCAGGAGCGACGTCTAATAATGCCTTCAGTTCAATGGACATATGGTAAGATATCACTCATTCCATATGAGTTTAAGTAAAAAAAAAGTTTCGGAAGCCTCCTACGGGTAATGAATTCTGAACATCGATATGGCCAAAGGGGCGAAAGAAGGGAATTACAAATCTAGAATAGTATTAAACTCCTCAGACAATGGACATAATTCGTGGCCATGGAAACTTAAGATGTGATGCTCGGTATCCCAGAATGTTGAAGTTGTCTTCAGAAAGGTATAGTCTATTTTGATTCGATGCAAATATCGAAGTGTAGAAAGTTGGGCCAAATCTGAGGGAGACCAGTCAACAACCCCATGGATAAAGGATACAATAAGGTCTTTCAGAAGATGAGTAATGGAAAAAAAACAAATTTGTTGATCCCCAGATAAATAAATGTCCGGAAGACTGTGTTGAATGTTCGGCCTGATGTACTGTTTATTGCTAGATATTACCAGTAATTATACAGTATGGCCAATGGTGCCAAGGAGAACAGGAAGTCTCCAGAGCAAATAAAGAGAGGAAAACAAAGACTTTGATTATCAAAGTGATGGGAGGACGAAGCCTATATATGGAGTTTCGAAGGGAACCACTCAAGATATGGATTCCTAAACTGGGAGGGAACCTACTGGCTTAAGACATTGTCAAAAGTCTGTTAGTCTCTAAGACATGCTTCCAAGATCCTAAACATGATTTGTGTGTGAAATACTCAAGTAAAAGTTACGGAATGACTTACATTGATTTAGGGAGAAATTTCAAAAATTGCTCTTTTGGATGAAGCTCCACGCTTGATGATTTATTGTTTGATCCTTGGGTGAGTTTCCCTAACACCTCAAATGACTCTCCAAAAAGATGCAGAATGACTTACATTGATTTAGGGAGAAATTTCAAAAATTTCTCTTTTGGATGAAGCTCCAAGCTTGATGATTTGTTGTTTGATCCTTGGGTGAGTTTCCCTAACACCTCAAATGACTCTCCAAGTGCTAGTTTAGTGAAATTTTTGAAGCAAAAATTTCATCCCCAAGAGAGAAAGAAATCGGCGATGAGAGCAAAGAGAGAGATGAGTGAATAGTTGGTTTCAAAAGTTGGTTTGTGTGTTAAATGAATCCAATTTATTAATGCCAACTACTTCCATCAAAGTTAGACATTTGATATAAGTCATGGGTCCTACCTCATGTAAATTCAAAATTTAAGTTGGCTTCTCCAACACACAACTAGACTTGGGCCCGAGTTTGTTTAATTCCGAATTAAATGAATTTATCATCGCGGTATAATTAAATCCAATTTAATTAAATAATTATTCCTCGTAAAATTATTACGATAGTCGCTTTCGAATTAATTCCAAATTAATTCGTTTGCCCGAATTAAAATCCAATTTTAATTTCGTATTGAAATCTGATTTCAATTAATATATCCGATATATTATTTTAGCCCCAAATAAATAAATTAAATAGAAAAATCCAATTTAACTATTAAATTTATTTTATCGATTAATTCTAAATTAATCGCGTTCTCTCTTCTATACGAATTTAATCCCAGATTAATTTTCTCTCTCATAATTAATCCCAGATTAATTCTATTCGAGTCAAATGTCATTGGTGAATCTTTGGTAAGCGACCCAAAAGATTCCTGGATATGTTGGTAGTAAATACGATTGTCGGACTATCCGAACACGTGCATACCCCGTACCACGTTCTCACCAATTTACAAGACATGGTTGGCTTCTAGCAAAGCCCTATGTCTACCCAATTCTCTAGAAATATTCACTGAGGAATATAATCTGTATCAGGTGTAGTAATACTATGTAATGCGTAATACGATCCAGTATCGGATGTCACATGTAGACCTAGGGCTATCTCTGTGTCTGTCCCGTACGAAACATAAATCAGATCCCGAGTAACTAGTCTCTATAATCGGAAAGTCGTGACCTAGTCATACTTTCCCGATAGATGCAGCTTTTAAGAGTACTAGTTTCGTATCATGTGTGACCATCATCTTCATATGACTGAAGTAATATTTTCATCTTGACATCATATCCAATACACTACGATTCTCAGTAAACCCAATAGAGGCATACACAGAACCTGTTAAAGCTGCTGACGACCAATACCAAAGTAAACTGATTGTCGCAAGTAATAGCAACATAAGTCTCATGTTAAAGATCACATACACCTACCCTGATTCGGATTCCCATAGACACATAGTCATAATACTAATGGCATTCCGAGTGGGTCTATCCAGAGTGAACTGTTCCCTGTCCAATGGCTAACATAACCTCTTATTACACTTGCATAAGTATCCAATACCTAAATATATGAGAACTATGTCGTTAAGCTTCTAAAACGCGCACAAGTGTAATACTAGTCTATTCCGTATTATCAATGTCCAGTCTCGATAATACTTCGACTAGGGATATTTAATGATTAAACCGTTTGTGGATTAATATTGTCTCATATCTTATTTATCTGATTTATCCATATGGAATTTTAGCATTATATATATCCAAGTAATCTAATTACAATAATGATAAAATAACAATTTCCTTTTGTCACATAGTTAATTTGTACAAAAACACAATGTTCTTTACAAATAGTGATGCTATGGGTCATAATTGTCCAACAATCTCCCACTTGGCCTATAGCCAATCACTCAAGTGTCTAACACCTGAACTATGTACATGTCGCTCAAACTTTTACTGAGATATAGATTTCATCAGCGGATCTGCAATGTTATCATCTGATGCGATTTTCTCGATCTTCACATCGCCAGGATGTATGATCTCACGAATCAGATGAAATCGTCGAAGTACATGCTTGGATCGTTGATGAGACCGTGGTTCCTTAGCCTGTCCGATAGCCCCATTATTGTCACGATACAAAAGTACGGGCTCAGCTGCTAACAGAACTACTCCTAATCCAATTAGTAATTTACATATCCAAACTGCTTCTTTTGCTGCCTCAGCTGCAACAATATATTCTGCTTCTGTTATTGAATCGGCAACAGTCTCTTGCTTGGAAGATTTCCAGCTCGCTGCTCCGTTGTTCAAACAAAATATGTACCCTGATTACGACTTAGAGTCGTCTTTGTCAGTTTGGAAACTTGCATCGGTGAACCCAATCACCTCAAGTTCTCTTTCCCCATAGACTAAGAAATCATCTTTAGTTCGTCTAAGATACTTAAGGATGTTCTTTACAGCAATCCAGTGACCATCACCTGGATCGGCCTGATAGAGACTGCACATGCTCAAATCCTATGAGACATCAGGTCACGTACATATCATGATGTACATGATCTATCCGACTGCTGAAGCATACGGGATCTGAATCATTGCATCTCTCTCATCTTGAGTTTTTGGACACATGTCCTTCGATAAAGAGACGTCATGTGACACCGAAAGCAGCCCCCTCTTGGACTGATCCATGTTGAATCTCTTCAACACTTTGTCAATGTACGAGCTCTGGGAGAGTGCCAGCAGCTTTCTAGATCTATCCCGGTAGATCTTTATTCCTAGAATAAAGGCTGCCTCTCTCAGTTCTTTCATGGAGAATTTTAATGAAAGCCAAGCTTTCACCGATTTTAGCATGGGAATGTCATTGCCAAGAAGCAATACATCATCAACATATAGGATAATGAATGTCAGTGCGCTCCCACTAACCTTCTTATATACACAAGAATAATGTTCGTTTTGAATGAAACCATATTCTTTTATGATCTCATCAAAATGTTGGTTCCAAGAACGCGATGCTTGCTTTAATCCATAAATGGATCGGTTTAACTTGCAAACCTTGTTTGCATGTTTTGATACGACAAAACCGTCAGGTTGTTGCATATAAACATCCTCTAAAAGGTTTCCGTTAAGGAAAGCGGTTTTGACATCATATGCCATATTTCATAATCGAAATATGCAGCAATAACAAGCATTATCCGAATGGATTTAATCATGGCAACATGTGAAAAGGTCTCGTCGTAATCGACACCATGTCGTTGACGATATCCTTTAGCTACAAGCCTAGCTTTGTATGTTTGTATGTTGCCTTCCATGTTTGTCTTCCTTTTGAAGACCCATTTACAACCAATATGCTTAATGCCTTCTGGTACATCAACCAGTGTCCAAACTTGGTTGGCATACATGGAATCCATTTCGGACTTCATGGCTTCTTTCCATAAAGCGAAGTCGATACCTTGTATCGCTTCCTCATACGTAGCCGGTTCATCTTCCTCAATAAGATTAATGTCTACATGAGGTGAGATCAAAAACTCATACCTCTCAGGTTATTTTTTGACTCTCTCCAACTTACGCGGTTCTTATGTATTAGAAGATTGTGGAACATACTCATCCCTAATAGAATGTTCGTGTTCCGTGGGGGGGGTCGGTGCCATGAACAATATCACTCTGATTTTCATCGAGTTCTACTTTCCTCCCACTTACCACTGCATTTACGAATTCCTTTTCTAGGAAAACTGCATGAAGAGCAACAAATATTTTGTTCTCTTGTGGGTTGTAGAAGTAATATCCTTTCATTTCCTTAGGATACCCTACAAATAGGAACTTATCCGATTTGGGTTCTAGTTTGGTACCATCCAAACGTTTAACATATGCCCAACATCCCAAAACCTTCAGGAATAAGAAACCCGGTTTCTTTCCTGTCCATATTTCATATGGAGTCTATCCAACAGACTTTGACGGAACCTTATTCAAAATAAGTATTGCACTGTTTAATGCGTATCCCTAGAAGGAAATGGTAGCTAATAGCGACTTATCATTGACCTTACCATGTCCAACAAAGTTCGGTTTCTCCGTTCGGACACACCATTCAATTGAGGTGTTTCGGGAGGAGTCCACTGTGAAAGAATACCATATTCTTTCAAGTAATCTTGAAACTCATTGCTTAAGTATTCTCCACCATGGTCTGACCGTAATATTTTAATACTTTTGCCAGTCTGTTTTTCTACTTCGTGTCGAAACTCTTTGAATTTCTCAAAATTTTCCGACCTGTGTTTCATAAAATACACATAACCATAACACGATGCATAATCCGTAAAGGTTACGAAGTATTCATATCCACCTCTAGCCTGGCTAGACATGGGCCCACATATGTCACTGTGAACGAGGGCTAACAGCTCGGTGGCACGTACACCTTTACCACTAAAAGGTGTTTTAGGCATTTTTCCTAACAAACAAGATTCGCAGACATCATATGAATTAGGATCAAATCCATCCAAGTATCAATTCTTCGAAAATGTGGATATACGAGTTTGATTTATGTGTCCTAGACGAAATGGTACAAATAAGTCTCATTCATTTTACTCAATTTAAGCTTTTTAGTTGTCATGTTATATGTTTGAGATTCGTTTATATTCAAAATATAAAGACCATTATTCACATCTGCTGTACATATCTTAATATCATCTTTATAAACAAAACACCCAGTGTTCCTGAATACAAAGGTATACCCGCATCAGGTTAAACTAGATACAGAGATAATATTTCTAGTCAAACTAGGTATGAAATAATCAAGTAAAAGTTGCGGAATGACTTACATTGATTTAGGGAGAAATTTCAAAAATTACTCTTTTGGATGAAGCTCCAAGCTTGATGATTTGTTGTTTGATCCTTTGGTGAGTTTCCCTAACACCTCAAATGACTCTCCAAGTGCTAGCTTAGTGAAATTTTTTAAGCAAAAATTTCATCCTCAAGAGAGAAAGAAATCGACAATGAGAGCAAAGAGAGAGATGAGTGAATAGTTGGTTTCAAAAGTTGGTTTGTGTGTTAAATGAATCCAATTTATTAATGCCAACTACTTCCATCAAAGTTAGACATTTGATGTAAGTCATGGGTCCCACCTCATGTAAATTCAAAATTTAAGTTGGCTTCTCCAACACACAACTAGACTTGGGCCCGAGGTTGTTTAATTCCGAATTAAGCGAATTTGTTGTCGCGGCATAATTAAATCCAATTTAATTAAATAATTATGTCTCGTAAAATTATTAGATAGTCACTTTCGAATTAATTCCAAATTAATTCGTTTGCCTGAATTAAAATCCAATTTTAATTTCGTATTGAAATCTGATTTCAATTAATATATCTGATATATTATTTTAGCCCAAAATAAATTAATTAAATAGAAAAATCCAATTTAACTATTAAATTTATTTTATCGATTAATTCTAAATTAATCGCGTTCTCTCATCTATACGAATTTAATCCCAGATTAATTCTTGCCGTAATTAATCCCAGATTAATGTTCTCTCATAATTAATCCCAGATTAATTCTATTCAAGTCAAATGTCATTGGTGAATCTTTAGGAAGCGACCCAAGAGATTCCTGGATATGTTGGCAGTAAATATGGTTGTCGGACTATCCGAATACGTGCGTACCCCGTACCACGTTCTCACCGATTTACAAGACATGGTTGGCTTCTAGGAAAGCACCGTGCCTACCCAATTCTCCAGAAATATTCACCGAGGAATATAATATGTATCAGGCGTAGTAATACTATGTAATGCGTAATACGATCCAGTATCAGATGTCACATGTAGACCTAAGGCTATCTTTGTGTCTGCCCCGTACGAAGCATATATTGGATCCCGAGTAACTAGTCTCTGTAATCAGAAAGTCATGACCTAGTCATACTTTCCCGATAGCTGCAGCTTTTAAGAGTACTAGTTCTGTATCCTGTGTGACCATCATCTCCATATGACTGAAGTGATACTCCTATCTTGACATCATATCCAATACACTACGATTCTCAGTAAACCCAATAGAGGTGTACACAGAACCTGTTAAAGCTCCTGACGACCAATACCAAAGTAAATTGATTGTCGCAAGTAATAACGACGCAAGTCTCAGGTTAAAGATCACATACACATACCCTGATTCGGTTTCCCATAGACACATAGTCATACTACCAATGAGATTCCGAGTGGGTCTATCCAGAGCGAACTGTTCCCGGTCCAACGGCTAACAGAACCTCTTATTACACTTGCATAAGTATCCAATACCTAAATATATGAGAACTATGTCGTTAAGCTTTCATAACGTGCACAATTGTAATACCAGTCTATTCCGCATTATCAATGTCTAGTCTCGATAATACTTCGACTGAGGATATTTAATGATTAAACCGTTCGTGGATTAATATTGTCTCATATCTTATTAATCCGATTTAACCATATGGACTTTTATCATTATATATATCCAAGTAATCTAATTACAATAATGATAAAATTTCAATTTCCTTTTGTCACATAGTTAATTTGTACAAAAACACAATGTTCTTTACAAATAGTGATGTTATGGATCATAATTGTCCAACAAAGTTCATCCTGACTTTCACTACATGTCTGACCAGATATTATAGAAACATATGAACGGACCCTTATATGTACGGCCAGACATTGGTTAAAGACTCTTGAGATGTTGTTTTTATTGTGGAAAGAAATGAATGTAGTAAATGGAAAAAAAATATTGTATAAATAAATTCATACAAATGAGTTTTTTTACAGCGTTGCAGCAAACAAGGCAAAACAAGTAAAAAAACAAACCACTAGTCTGAAGATTCTCCCTTGTCTGCTCCCTCCTCCTCAGATTCCTCATCCTCAGGCCCGGGTTCATGCTCTCATTGCACATCTCAATAATGCAGTCTTTTAGTGTGAACCTCCCATCTCCTAAAAAAGACTGAATGAGAGAAGAATCATGGCTCGGTATACCATATTGCTACTCTCTAATTCGTCCCTCTAGTTCCTTAACGCGACGCTGCAATTAAAAACATAAAAAGAAGTCAGGAAATCATGCATGCATACATGCTAATGTTTCTTTGTAGATACATGATGGGACAAGCTCTATTGAGTTAACTCGATCTTCGCCGCTTGCGCTAGGCGATGACAAATGTCCGCAAAGTCAACAGGGACATGTAGCATAAGATCAGTCAATATGAAAGATAAAAAAAGAAAATGAATAGTAGGGAATACTTACATTAGTATCATCCACAAGCGAAAGCATCAAAGATTGCATCTGTGCCAAAAAAAAAAGACCGGACCTCGAGCATCCCAGCATCATTACAAGTCATATAGGTCAAATCCTGCCAGACACCCACTAAACCAGAGATAACATCAAGAGGAGTAGTTTATTTTAGAAGCAGATGTAGCAGTAGGAGATGGACCCCACTGAGAAAAAGAAGCTTTATACCAAACACGTCATGGCACTGGACCTGTCTGAGGTTCGCCATCTTCCTCATCTTCAGACGGTAGGTAAACACGCTGAGATCCATGATTTCTCCCAAAATCATGTAACAGAATCTACGTTAATAAAGGATATTAAGAAAAAACAAATAGATAAAGAAGAACTTGAGTAGCTCGTCGAGGTTTAGAGAGTGGCAGTGAACCAAGGAGAATAGTGCGGGCCAATCACCAATAATTACCGTCGACGAGGAAGTCACTAGCTGGGAGGCCATGCAAAGCGATCGACATGTCCTCCCCCTCTAGCTAAAGTCTAAAAAAATGTAGAAGGGGGTGGAGAGGCTGGAATCTTGCGGGCTTGGGGGCCCAAGTGCTAAAAATATACTCGCTCACCCAAATACCAGAAGACGTAAGCGGAGCCCATTCTTCTCGAATGAGGAACGTGTGGACTTTGGCAGATCATCAAAGGGAGTCCCTTGCCAAGCTATGTCAGGCTAAAAGAAACAGAGGGAAAAGTCAAGTCAAATGATAAAAGAGACAGAGTCAGCAAGGCGAGGTAGAAAAAAACTTACCATGTCCCAATTGAGCCCATTCAGACGAGCTCGATGCACAACTATGTCATGGGATTTAGATGATCCTATAGTGGATTTTCCCTACCGAATCAACCTAGGAAACCTAACCTCCTCTCTAGAGAAATGGAACGGCCGAGTGTAGGAACCACTTTCCTAACACAGCAGAAACACGTTAGGCACCCAGTTCGGACTTGAAATTTTTTTTGTCCTTCTCACCAAAAGACTGAATGTTACCAACACCAAGACTGAATTTTTGCGTCCGTTTTGAACAAAATTCAGCCCCGAAATAGCCCCCGAACAATGGCATAAAACTGGACTGTTTTGCACCTGATACGCGCCAAGCATACTACCAAAACATCAACTTAAATGCGTGAATAGCTGCTATATTTCAGATCTGATTTTACACTTAAAAACAGCCCCAACATAGCCCCAAAAAAAACCTATATGTTCCCCAAAAATTCTGAAATGAACACAAAACAAATCGATCATATCAACAACTTTGTGTGCGGCAGTGAGCAAACTCTATGCTCACTGTCGTGTGTCTAAAGAGAAAGAGGGAGACGGAATTTTGTTTGACGCCAAAAGGGCTTCCGTGCTATGTCTTGCAACCAACAGAAACTAGGACGGGCTAGACTCACAATACTAATCCCTAAATATTTTAGAGATTCTAAGTCACACAAGTTTTTCTTTTATTTTCTTCTTGTTTTTGTTTTTGTTTCTCTCAACACTTGAGAGAGTTTTTGGAAGAAGAAAATGTGGATATGGTTGCAAATGAAAATCTTAGCAAAAAAGAAAAATAAATCTTCTTTTTATACTTATGGTTTCTTATTTCCAAAATAAACAAAAACCCTTCCCCTTTCACCCATTGAATTTTCGGTCAAGCATATGTTAAAATATAAATTTTGTAACATCAATATTAACTTTCCATAAAGAAATATATGTTACAAAAAATGAAAAGTTAACACCATTTTAAATGGTGTAACTTCCAAGCTAAATTCAAGGGTTTCCAAAACCGAAAAATCTGGAAATTCCAAATTTGACCTTTATTAAAGATATAATTTAATAACATGTGCTTAATTATCAAATAATTATAAAAACCATATATTAAATTTTAACATATGGTTTCAAGTGTGACGATATAATATTATTAATCATATTAATAATATTTATACATATGTGAGTATATAATTGGACTATCTAATTATATTTAATCAACTACAATATATCGAGCTAGCACAGGGACCAAATGGACCTACGGTTCTGAGTTCCAATAATCCCAGAATATTAATTAAGCTCTTAATTAAATATTCCAAATATTAACTTCGGGTTATTCCACTAAAAATCAGAAGCTGCACTCTCGTTGCCGTAGATAGATATATTAAGCCGAACCATGTCGGTGTCCATCGATATAGTCATTACATACGGATTAACCCTTCACGAGTATCTCGTAATTATAGCCGGGTCATAATGTATATTATACCCCTCTAATTATTTTTACCTTAAGTATCATTGATTCTCTAATGAACGATTTATTCATAACCATTATGAATTTTAATCTTTCTATTCGTAATAGAAATATTTGAGCGCTCTGACTGTTCAAGTACCGAATCAGCCCTTAAGAAAGATACTCTTCTACTTCTCGCAAGAAGGAGTGAACTTCATATCTATATAAAACGTCCCCAGCTATACACCAAACCATATCCCCAAAGTACGTAGTTATTGGTCGGGATTGCTACACCAACCTCATCTTTGTAAATCAAATGACATAGCTTGACATGCATAGGATTATGATTAATTTATATATGAGCATCTGGTAGACCGAAATGAATTTCTTTATTTAACGGATATTATAAAAAAGTCATTTCTATCGGGGTCCAGTCCTATATGATCACATCATACAAGGTGCCTTCATTCTCGTGTCTCCACATGAACGATCACAGATCAAGGTCGCCATATAATTATAGAATAGACCGCAGCTATAGATAAACCACAAACAAAGTACCCATTTTGTTTGCTCTCTATGGACTATTTTAGATTACTAACTTCATACTTAAATCCACTTGTGCATGACACTCATACACTAAGTCTAAAGGCACATGAGTAATCTAGAGTAATCAAGATAGTTTACAATACGTGATATTAAACAAAAACTTTGATAAATGAATAATACATCATTTTATTTCATAATACCGTTTACATTACATGATGCTCTAGGGAATATATCCCAACAATCTCGCAATTGCACTAGAGCAAATTAGACATGTCACGTAATCCTAGATCATCTATGTGACCTTCAAAAAATTTAGCTGACAAGGTCTTTGTAAACGGATCAGCCAGGTTCTCTGCAGATGCAATCTTTGTGACAGAAACATCACTCATCTGCATTATCTCCCTAATGAGATGATATTTTCTCTCTATATGTTTCCCATCTTGTGACTTCTTGGTGCCTTTGACTTTTCCACTGCACCACTATTATCGCAAAAAAGTATTAGTGGTTTATCCATATCTGGAACGACTTCCAGATCTCCCAAGAACTTATGGAGCCAGACTGCTTTCTTAGCTGCTTCGCAAGCTGTTACATACTCAGCCTCCATGGTCAACACGAGCAGGTGGATTTTCAATTTGGTTTTCAGCCATTTTGACGAACGATGAAGGTGATGGAGATTTTCTGTTTAGTCTTCCGCTGGATGATCGAGACCAGTGTCTCATGCAATCTAAAAAAATAAAACAAAAAAACAAATACAATATTTACAAAAAAGAAATTAATGACAAGATAGAAAAAAATAAACTAAAATAAATAAAAAGAAAGAGAAAAAAGAAAAACTATTCTATCTAATAAATAATGATTCCCCGGCAACGGCACCAAAAACTTGACACGCTCAAAAAATGGTCTTTTACTCCCAAGTATAAGAGTGTCGAAGTAATAAAATAACCCGATAATTTTGGGGTCAATCCATAGGGAATATATTTAGTAAAATAGAATGATAAGTAAAGCAAACAGAAAATGATTTGATTTATTGGATTTGTTTAAGTGAAAATATAGAAATAATATGAAATGCTGGAGTTGAGGGATCAACTTTTAATATTTTCAAATCTAGAAATCTCGTTTAATTATAATATATAAATTGCCATTTGTTACCCAATTAATTTATCTCAGGAATTAATTATGCCAATATATAGAACCATCTATAAAGACGGTAATAATTTCTGTCAATAACTAGTCCGGCCAAGCTACTAAGTTATTCCAAAATCATATAAAATCATCCATATAGGTGGTAGCAAAATAAAACCAGCCATATAGCGGTAGAAAGATAAAACCAGTCATATAGGCGGTAGAAAGATAAAACCAGCCATATAGGCGGTAGCAAGATAAATCCAGCCATATATGCAGTAGCAAGATAAAACCAGCCATATAGGCGGTAACCAATATTGTCAATAACTAATCTAGATCTAAATCAAGTTTTAATCATTAGATTACAATTTATTTATTATAATATATGCGAGATTGATCTAAGTTTTCATTATAAAAGCTTCACTCATTACTCCAGCGAAAAGAAATTAACTACTCATTTTGTAATTAAACATGCTCGTAATTTTATTAATGAAAGAAAAAGACATTACAGAAAGCTTTAAATAAAAATAAACACTCAAGACACTCTCTTCCAAAATCTATACAGAAGTCGGAAAGAAAGGTATGGAAATTTCTTCTGCTGGATGCTTCAATTTATAGGCAAATTTTGATCGGTGCGTCACGACGCCAAGGCTTCCACGCGTCGCGACGCGATTGCCATGATGGGGACACATGTTGAGAGAATAGCGCATTCAGTGATGTCTTCATTTTATTAGGCGCGTCGCGACGCGCCGTCATTTCCGTGTCGCGACTCGGAAGCTGAATTTTTGTTTTTTGCCTTTTTCAACTCTGGTTTGTCCTGTCGAGCTTCCGAGCAGTATTTTACCTATCAAATAATATAAAATAACTCAATAAAAACACTCAAAACATAAATTAAAATATTATTTCACAAATGTGTCAATTTAAGGGGATTAGTGAAACTATAAGTTTAAAATGATTGACTTATCTTATAATAAATATGCACTTTTTAGTATTCATCAAGTCTTAAAACATAATATTTTCCATGGAAAACTATGTTTTTTGGATGATTTTGGATGTAATTGGGTGGTGGATAAATTCCGGAAATTATTCTAGGGTGAAAACGTGAGAAAATTGTGAAATTCACGTCGAAATGGGCACACCGCGTGCCGGCTTTGTAACCAGCAAACTAGGCACTGTTCGGGCAACCCAAAGGTTGATCGAACACTGCTCAAGTGTCCGGGTTGGCCTAGCTCGGCGGTTGGTCAACTGGTTTGACCGTTTGCCCGTTACGCGTAGTATTTGATGAAAAATATTTTCGTAAAATAATTCATCGTGTTTCGAAATATATTGTGTTATTAAATGTTAAAAAATAATATATTTAAACTTATTTGGGTGAATTAAAAATATTTAATATTAATTCGCTCGAAAAATTTTAAAATGTTTAAAAACTATTTTCGTCTTCCACGGTGCCCTTTCTCTGCGCCTACCCCAACAAAATGGTATCAGAGCGTCTGATCCCACATCCAAAAAAAAATTTGCATGCCTTAAATATTTGATATTTAATTCAATTTATTTTACACATGCTTGAGATTTATTTGATTGGATCAATTATATTAATTGTTTAACAGTATTTGTAAAATTCCTATAATAAGGCTTTGTGTTTTCTGAGTGTACTATACATGAATAGGTCTGTCTCGCCAATACAGATATAAAAATTTTTCCTGATACCGTGGTTGTATCTGCCAAAGCAGTGCAGCTATGGTTAATGGAAATTTGTTTATATCGGTAAAACTTATTTGATAAGAAACAAATTCGAGAGAACGTGCATACCAATAGATGCCAAAGCAATGAGGTGATGCATTAGTACCTTGGATATGTATATTGACGATTTTTTCCTTGAATACTCCCCATCCAATAAATGCCAAAGCAGTGAGGATCGGAAATGGTTCAAGACCTATTTTAAAAGAGTCACATTGGATGTGATTGATAATTGTTATCTACTTTCAAATATATTTGGGCACAATGTGCCAAAGCTGTGTGTTCAAATATATTTGTGAGGTCTACTTCATGCTATATAATTTAATTTAATTATTAAATTCTCATATTTTGTTTGGAGATTATCAATTTATGTAAAATAATAGGAGAGCATCCTTATATTAAAAATCCATGATATGTTGGATGTTTTGTGATATTGATGAAATTGTTTTTATCTACTAACTCTTGTTTCTTTTGTTAAGTTTGTGATGACAACTACTACCTCCTCTAATCCGTTTGCACGTGTCTTGGACGTGAACAAACTGACTGGTCCTGAAAACTTTAGTGAATGGGAATTGGATCTTAAGATTGTCTTGAGGTCCAATAAGTTGGGTTATGTACTGGATAATCCAGTACCGTTGGATATTGCTCCGAAGTCGATACCCGAAGAGAGGGAGACATTTCAAAAATGGAGAGATGATGATCTGAGAGTCGGGTCACTCATTCTCTATACTATGTCTTCTGATCTAAAGAGACAATATGATAATATGTCTGACTCTTTCAATATCATAACTCAGCTTCAAGAGTTATTTCTAAACCAGGAGCAGACCCTGGTGTACAGAATCTCCGTGGAATTGTTCCACGCTCGTTTGGCTGATGGCAAGCTAGTGAGTCCACATATCCTGCACATGATAGATCTTATTGAACATCTTCAAAAGTTTGAATTTCAGCTAAATGAGACATTGGGTAGTAATTTGATTTTTGGCTTACTCCCACCCGCGTATTCCCAGTTTATTATGAACTTCAACATGTATGGTATTCGTTGTTCCTACAGTCAGTTGCATATGATGCTTCAGACTGCTGAGGAGGACATCAAGAAGGGTGTGTCGACACTCATCTCAAAGTCCTCTTTGCCTAGTTCTTCTTCTTCTCAATCTACGAGATCAGGTAAGAAGAAGAAGAAAAAGGCAAAGAAGATTGGCTCCGGTGTTCCTCCTAAAGGAAAGGTTGAAAAGCCAGACAAGTCGAAGAAGAAAAACCTGCTGAGGACAAATGCCACCATTATGGAAAGATTGGACATTAGAGGCGCAACTGTCCAGACTACATAGTTTCCGTCAGACAGGAGAGAGCCTCCGCATTAGGTATGTTTATTTTCCCTATTATTGATATCTATTTGGCTTGTGAAGCCATTGGTTCTGGATGGGTTTTAGATTCTGCTTGTCCGATTCATATCTGTAATTTGTTATAGGGGCTGAGGGTCAATATGATGCTTAATCCAGGCGAGATATAGCTGCGTTTTGGGAATGGAGATTCTTTATCTGCAGCAGCCATTGGCGAATACGAGATTTGTCTATCCAGAGGCAGCATCATTTTGACAGATTGTGTTTTTGTGCCTAATTGTGCAGCTAATATTATATCCCTATTTGTATTAGATACAAAGGGATATCATGTACATATTAAGAATCGTTATATGTATATATATGATATGAATGATGTTTTGTTACACAAATGTTCAAATTCGCAAGGTCATTATATTTTGCATGCCATTAGAGATGTTTACGAAATTGGGGATAACAAACATAAAAGATATGAAATAACTATACTAAATTGTGGCATATGAGGTTAGGTCATATAGGTGTATGACGCCTTACCCAGTTGGTTAAGAATATTTTGATTGAGAATCTAACCATATAATCTTTTCAAACTTGTGAATCTTGTATTCAGGGTAAAATGACCAAAGCCCCATTTATTAGAGCTCTTTCATAGTGATGTATGTGGTCCTATAATTCACACTGCTCATAGTGGTTTTTCTTACTTCGTAACATTTTCCGATGATTTATCATGGTATCGTTATGTTTATTTGATGAAACATAAATCGGAAACCTTTGAAAAGTTCAAAGAATTTCGAAACGAAGTAGAAAAACAAATTGGTAAATTCATCAAATGCCTTCGATCAGATCGAGACGGTGAATATATGAGTAATGAATTTACCGAGTATCTTAAAGAGAATGGGATTCTCGCTCAATATACTCCTACGGGTACTCCACAACACAATGGAGTTTCTGAAAGGAGAAATCAGACTTTAGTAGATATGGTCTGATCTATGTTGAGTTTTACAGATCTACCTTACTTTTTGTGGGGGTATGCTCTTCTTACTGCTGCACATCTGCTGAATAGGGTTCCTTCTAAAGTTGTTCCCACTACTCCATATGAGATATGGGTTGGTAGGAAACCAAACCATAATTATATTAGGGTTCGGGGCTATCCTGCATACGTCAATGTGACGCATCATGATAAATTTTTACCTAGAGGGTGAAAAGTTAGGTTTGTTGGATATCCTTTGAATTCGAAAGGATATCAATTCTATGAATCTGAGCATCAAAATGTGTTCGTAGCTCATTTTTCCAGATTTCTTGAAGAAGAATTTTTGGTAGAAAGCGGTAATCATATAAGGGTTGAGCTTGATGAAGTCCAACCTATAAATGATAGACCGATAGAGGAATCACAGGTTCAGACAGAAGCAAAACCTTCTAGTTCCACTCTCTGTAGGTCTACTAGGACATCGATGCCTCATGAGCGCTTGTATTTGATACAGGACAAGAGTCTCGATGTGCTCATTGTTGATGAGACTGGTCCATATACCTACAGAGAAGCAATGTTAGACATTGATTTCGCTAAATGGCAGGAAGCCATGAATTCTGAAATAGACTCTATCTATCAGAATCAAGTATGGGACTTGGTTCCGCTTCCTGAGGGAATTGTTCCCGTAGGTTGTAAATGGGTTTACAAAAGGAAGAGCTGGCCTGATGGGAAGGTTGAAACCTTCAAAGCCTGACTGGTTGCTAAAGGTTACACTCAAAGGCCAAATGTGGACTATGATGAAACATTTTCACTAGTAGCGATGCTAAAGTCTATTAGGATTTTGTTGGCTATCGCTGCTTACCATGATTATGATATTTGGCAAATAGATGTCAAAATGGCTTTTCTTAATTGATTTATTGATGAAGAAATCTATATGGAACAGCCGGAGGGTTTTGTTTCCAGCCAAAATTCTGGTATGGTATGTAAGCTTAAGAAGTCCATTTATGGGCTTAAATAAGCTTCGCGGAGTTGGAATCTTCGTTTTGATGAGGTAATCAGATTGTCTGGTTTTCTCAAAAATGAAGAAGAACCTTGTGTTTATAAGAAGGTTAGTGGGAGTATGATCGTGTTCTTAGTGCTTTATGTTGACGACATCCTGATCATTGGAAATGATCTTGGAATGATACAGTGTGCTAAAGCATACCTCTGTAAAAACTTCTCCATGAAAAACTTGGGTGAAGCTTCCTATATACTTGGTATAAAACTCTATAGGGATAGAGAAAAGAAATTGATTGGGTTATCCCAATGTTCGTATATAGATAAGATCTTTGAAAGGTATAACTTTAGCAATTGTAAAGTTGCTAATATACCTTTTGGACATGACATTCATCTTTCAAAGAAGATATGTCCTCAGACGGAAGATGAAAATGCTAAAATATCTAGTCAACTTTATGCATCATGCTTAAGAAGCATCATGTATGCCATGTTATGTACGAGACTTAATATTAGCCATGCAGTAAGTGTTACTAGCAGATATCAGTCAAATCCAGGTAACGACCATTGGATGGTCGTTAAACATATCCTAAAGTATCTAAAAGGCACTAAGGATAAGTTTCTTATTTATGGAGAATATGATTTACAGATAAGAGGATATACAGATTCTGACTTTCAGTCAGATCCTGATGATAGAAAGTCTACCTCAGGTTTTGTATTTACTCTAAATAATGCTGCAGTTAGTTGGAATTGTTCCAAACAGGGATCAACAGCTGATTCCACCACAGAGGCGGAATATATTGCGGCATCAGATGCTGCAAAGGAAGCTGTATGGATTAGAAAATTTATCACTGAATTGGGAGTTATCCCAAGCATTGAGGATTCAATCTCGTTGTTTTGTGATAATAGTGGTGTTGTTGCATAGGCAAAAGAACTGAGAGCGCGTCGGAAATCGAAACATGTGGAACGAAAGTACCACATTATTCGTGAGATCATCGCTCAAGGAGATGTTACCATATTCAAGATATTTGGAGAGGACAACATATCAGACCCGCTTACGAAGGCCTTGCCTCCGAGACTATATAATAGCCATGTAGAGGCGATAGGTATTAGATACCATCAAATTTGGCACTAGAGCCAGTGGAAGAAAATGTTGGAGTTGGTGCTCGGCGCGCCAAATTTTATTGTATTTATATTAAATACGTTGTACATTATATTTTATTATGAATAAAATTAAGTAATTTTCATCAATATAATCTTATATATGGTAAATGCGTAAAAGATCTTAGAATGAATAGTTGTGATATAATTGCAAAAGTGTCGCAATTGTTACTGAGAAATGTCACAATATGATTCATTCTTAAAATATTTCTGGTCAAGGTTTACATATCTGGTCGGTTAGTAAACCCAAGAGACCGGTACGTGTCGTATATTAGAATTGTTCAAATGGTTTATCTCAGTAAACCATGAGTCTTAGGACACTCATTTAAGCACGTAGGTATTTATTAGATAATTACTGAATGACTCATTCGAAGATTCATAATAGATGGTACACCAACGTCAATAGGAATCTTTACGAGTCGAATAGCATATTAGCTCATTTGACTTGAGATACCAGTGTGGATATGTGAGATATCCTCCCTATTTTGATGACAGTCACGCCAACGATCTTTTAAGATCAGACATCCGCCTGTCCGTCGGGTATGGACTGATACTCATGATATCTTGTGATGTGTCCAGAGAGGATCTGTCAGTCTCGTGTACGGGATTTAGGTGTCCAATTTGTGATTCTTTGAAATCCTTGGCCGAGGTATGATTCAGAAACGAGTTCCGAATATGTATTGAAGAATCATAATTATATCGCAACACATGAATTATTCATAGTGGAAATTTGACGTTTAATCTATATCTCCGGAACAATTCAGACAACCTATGATAGACATATTATATATGCAATGACTTTGACTTCGACGGTTCAACTTGATTATATGCGGTCGTCGTAATTTTTGAGTGGACAAATTACGGACATGGAAATTGTTTCCGTGACAGATAAACTTGAACTTAGAGAGTCCCACAATATAAAGTGTATTCGTTGAGCACTTGGGCAATTAATTATGGATAATTCGGATTATTTATAATATACACATGCGTATTAAATAATATGTATTTGTATATGATACATAATTTAGATTAGATACACATTATTAACCCGATGGATTTTGACGCTTGTTTTATTATTATTATTATTATTAATTAGTTATTAATTAATTATTTATAATGATAAAATAGAAGAATATTCTTTGAATATTTTTCCATATAGTTATTTTTTTTTGTTGATTAAAATAAATTAATAGATTAATTGTTAATTAATTGATTTATTATGTAAGAATTATTCTTGGAATATTCTTATTTATTTGGCATAAGTTGATTGGCCAAACCATGTGTTTTTAACACACGAATTTTAATTAACAAAAATCAAAATAATAATTAATTATTGGATAAGATCAAATGGTGTCAAAATTTTGGCCACAAAAAATAATTAATTTTGTTGTAAAATTATCACAAAATTCGGCCAAGGTTAGATTTTGCTATATAAATGAAATTGTTCCATTTTTGTTAAGTTTAGCCTCATCTCATGTGTTGAGAAAATAAAGAAAATAGAGATTAAGGTTCTAAACAATTCAATCAACACCAAATGAAAAGAAATTAAAGAAAATTGGAAACTTGGAAATTAAGGTATTGAAAGTTCCCAATTTCTAATTTCTTAAGTTTTTGTTTTAAGCATGAAAATATGTATTTGATATGTATTTTGTATATCTTAAAACTATATATATCTTGGATATGTATATGGATTAAATTTGGTGTTGATTGTTTAGTAAACCTTAATTGTTTTCTTTATTAAGCATGTGTTGTTAGATTAATTAGTGAATTAATCTCCAAAATTAAAATTGACATTCTAGAGTGATGTTACCACTCTAATATTACCTAGAATTATTCTTGAGGCTTTATGTTGTTGTGATTTAATTTGGTGTAAATTAATTGGATTAATTTGGTGAATAAATTGAATTTTGGCATGAAAAATGGAGAAAATTAATTTTGGATCAGATCTAGTTTCATTTTGTTTTATTTGTTTTGCTCGAGGACTAGCGAAATATTAGGTTTGGGTGTGATGAGAGGAAAATATATCAATATTTACCGCCCCTTTTACTTAATATTTTGTATAGTTTCTCGAGTTTTATGAACATTTTGATGTGTTTGTGTTTATTTTGTAGATAAATAAAATATCGGGACTTACTGGAATCAAATCAGGGCTAAAACAACGAAATTCGGATCAAAAAGGGAAAAATAGGAATTTTCCAAGGCACATCGTGACGCAGAGGACATTGCGTGTCGCGACGCAGAAGCAATCATGCGCCGCCGACACGCATCATCATTGTATCATCACTGTAACATGCGTCGCGACGCCCAAGCCCTTTTGCGTCGCGATGCCAACACAATAATGCAGCCACCATTTACTGTAGCACGCGTCGCAATGTAGAAGACTTGGCTCGTCGCGACGCGAGCCGTTTTTGGAGCCTATGAATAGAGGCTGAAATCAGTTGAATTTATTCACACTTTCTTCTAGGGAAATTCTCTAGAATACTAAGAAGAGAGTATCTTGTGTGTTTATTTAAGTTTTCTTGTATTTAATTTTTATTTTAGTAATAAAATTTTATTTGTTTTACTTAAAGCATGAGTAGGTAACTTCTTTCTGTTTGGGTGAAATGTGAAACTTTTATTATGATAGTTTAGATTAATCTCCCTTATTTTATAATATATAAATTATCTTAAAACCTGACTTAATTGGATACTGTCTTTATGGTCGGTTGGACTTAATTAAATTAATTTTAACCTGACTTAATTGGATACCGCTTTTATGGTCAGTTGGAATTAATTAAAATATGACTTAATTAGATACCGCTTATATGGTCGGTTGATAATATAATGCAAATTTATATATTATAATAAGAGAGATTTCTAGATTTGAAATATTAAAAGTGAATCCTCAAACCCTAACATTTTATTTCATTGTTGTAATTTTTACTTTTTAGTTTTCAACTTGTTGTATGATGTTTTTTTTATTTATGTATTTAGTAGTCCTAGATATGTGTCGTAACTAAATACTTTGTCTAGGGTTGTGATGAAAACCAATATCAATGATTTAATAAGTTGACTATTTCTTATGTCTAGTTTAATGTATTGGTTTATTCATTGAGTCTAGTTCTTAATGATTCTTGTTAATTGGCCACTAATAAGATTGATTAGATAAACTTAAAATGAACTTGGAAAAATGATTTTAGGTTTAGCCGTAGACTCAATAACTCACGATCTCATATCCACCTTAGAGATTTCCTTCCATATAGGAATATACCTATCGGGCATGGGTAGCCATAATTAGAACTTAAACTTAATAAATTTGAAGTTTCTTAATTAACATAGGAATATAATTAATTGGATTACTTTGAGTGTTTGCATCTGACCATCGGAATAGGTTTTTGCATATTTTCGGGTTCCAGGTTAATAAACTAGTACATTACACAAGTATAAAATAATCAACTCATCTTTTGAACGATATTGGTAGGATTCACAACCCTGGACATTTTCATATCATTAATTCCTTTTGAAATCTATCTTAGTTTTATTTGTTTGTTTGTTTTAGATAAAAATCATCATCCAAACAACAATCAACTTTAATTAGATACTTGTAGAAATTTAGCTTCATTAATTAATAGCATAGGTTATAAGTCCTCGTGGGATCGATACATTTTATACCACTTGAACGATAAGTGCGCTTGCATTATGTGTGTGATTTCACCGATCAATGTGAGAATTATGATTTCAATAAAATATTTAAGATATTGATTTATTTTGGACCCTCCTCGGATACACTACTTAGATACCATGTGCATATGTGTGATTATAGCTTCGGGACCAGAGAGACATCGATATGTAACGCCTCTGGATTTCCTCTACCTCATATGTCACATTCTCGAGTGTAGTTTCAGTGTCTTGGGGAGACATCGATACGTACCGCCCCAAGACACTAGCTAATTTTAAGATAAGTGAGTGGGGGAATGCGTTACGTAATACCCTCTTACTCCAGTTTTTTTCTACAGCGCTATTTTCAGAATTACGAATGATTTCATATTCATTTAACTTTGTAATTTTGAGATTATTATTTGAGTTGCAAATTGACAGAAGCATATGATTTATTCAAAATTTATTATCAATATTTCCTAATTATCGTTTTAGTTATTTTATAGCTCCATTCACTGAGTTCGTTAGGACTCACCCCCAACTCCACAGATTTTGCAGGATACTCTATTTGGTGAGCTATTACAGACTTTTGGAGACATGAGTTGAGGAAATGAGGTGCCAATGTAGTCACTAGGGTCGATCTATTATGTATAGTTTTACATTCATATAGAATGTTGTTGTTTTGTTGGGTTATATATAACTCCAAACACTGGAAACAAGTATATATAAATGAGATATTTTGATCAATGGAGACGAGTAATACAAAACTTTTGAGGATAATGTTTGTGAATTTAATTTAAGCAATGTTATTAAAATTTTAATTAAAATTTTATATTACAACGTTTATTTCAAGTTAAGCAATATTCATGAACATGTTTTTTATTTACTTTAATACGTGTGAGTTCTGTAAAAAACTTACTCTAAAATATGAGAATCTGGCACACACTTTAAGAAAGTAATATGTCTTGATCAGAAAGAGAATCTTTTAAATGAAAATTTTGATTCCATAATCGGTTCTAGTTTTCAGTTTCATGGGTAGGTTCCGATTCTTTAAAGTGTAAAACGAGAACCGTAGCTTATTTCTTCGGTTTCACATTTTTGGAACCGGAACGTATCCTAAACTAATCAGTTCTGGTTCCAGAACTTAATTTTCAATTCTTTCAGGTTTACCCGTAATCATTGCATGTTCCTAACGGTAAACTATAACATGCACGTGCGTCGACACGATAAAATATGGTGGAATAATTAAGGGTGAACTTAATTGATTTAAGGGTGGCAATGGGCCGGGCCGGGCCGGGCTTTTGCAAGCCTGGCCCGAGCCCGGCCAATAAAAAAAAAGCCCGAGCCCGGGAAAAGCCCGGCCCGGGTGTCTTCCGGGCCGGGCCGGGCTCGGGCCCGGGCTTTTTTTGGGCCCGAATTTAAAAAAAAAATTTAAAAATTAAAAATATATAAATATAAAATATATTTACACTATATACAAAGACAATTTATAAATAAATCACAAGTTTCATTGATAATTTAACAATTTAAATGCTAAAAATAAATAAAAATGATATAAACATATTAAAAATATATTTATATATTTATGTTTTTTTTTTTTAAATTTTGGCCCGGCCCGGGCCAAAATAGTAAAGCCCGGCCCGGGCCCGGGCCCGAGTCGGGCTTTCATTTTAAGGTCCGGCCCGGGCCGCGGGCTAAACTGCCACCCTTAAATTGATTGCTTATTAACTCACCTTACACACTGGATTTTAAAGAACAAAATTTTTCTACAACTACTGCAGAACGACTGCCTCTTTTTACTTTAAATATGATATAACTGACAATAACTTTTTTGTGTGGAAGTGCAAGTATTATAAGAAAATTGACTTTTAATGGCAAAAATTGACCTTAAGGTGAGGTCGCCGTCTTTAGAACATGCAACCAAATCCATTTATTTTAAGGCCATTTGGTGCACGACATCTTTTTTTTTTTTGGAATCGTTGGAAATCTCGCCGCCAAATCACTTGTTTCGGGCTTAAGAGGAGTATATAAAAATCTCAGCTGTCTCAGGCTCTTACAAAAAACTCCCGACTGTCTCAGACTCTTACCAGCAATATCCTCAACCCAATTTTGCTCTAGATCTACTCATTGTCTTTCATCATTGAGGAAACTGGACAAGTAAATGAAAGGCAAGTGATTCAATTATTTATTTATCTAAAAATAAACCCTAAACATAGAAATATTTTTTAAAAAATTTAGAAAATTCAAATTTTTTATACTCTGAATATATCATTTGATTGTACACTTATTATTGTTATTATTTATTGAGCATATGATAAACTGAGAAGATGAACCACTTATAAAATGGCAAATGTACAACAAAACAGTATTAAACAAGACACTTTTTTTTTTTTTCAAGAGATAGATGCAGCATTATACATGCATATAGCTCCGTTGATGTGTGTATTTTTAGGATCCATTGGTAACTCACAGGTAATTAGCATTTAAATGGTACTGAAGAGCATAAAGTCCGTTGTAGTCTAGTTGGTTAGGATATTCGGCTCTCACCCGAAAGACCCGGGTTCAAGTCCCGGCAACGGAAATTAATTTTGTATTTTTTGGGGGCTAATCCCTTTGAATGGGCTTTTAAGTTTTTGAGAAAGAAATGTGATGACAGGCTTTGGTATTGTTATGAAAAGAAAGCCTTTACTGAATAAATCTGTGATTTATAAGCATTGATATAGATAAATATTTTATCTAATAAAATAATTGTGATTCGTATTTTAAATTTCTTTGACAATGAATAAAAACTGAAATTATTAGTTTTTGTTAATCTTTGTTCTTAGAAGAAACGACAATAATTGAAATTAATGATTAAAAAAATTAGGATAATCGTAATTTTTTTATCATTAACCAAATACTTAAAAATTATGTTTTGATTGAAATATAATTTTATCATATAAACATATATTAAATTACAATATCAAACATGACCTTATTGTATGAAATGGTACAAGATTATTTTATTATTTATGTTACAAGATTTGCCATACATTTTTTTTTTTGGAATCATTGAAAACCCCGCCGCCAAACCACCCCTTCTGGATTTAAGCGGAGATAAACTTCTGGCTGTCACAGACTCTTATAAGAAACGCGCTCTTTGGATTCGAACCCAAGACCTCATGGTGAGATCCTGAACCCTATACTACTATACCACGCCTCTTGGGGACAAAGATTTGCCATACATATAGAGAGGAAGTACAATTACATCAGGCAGATAATGCAAAGGGGAGACGTAATACTAAAATAACATCGGCAGAAAACCTGGATGATCCCTTTATAAAGACCTTGATGGCTAAAGTTTTGAATATCACCTATATAATTTAGGATTACGTGACATTTCCCATTTGCCCTAGCACAAGTGGGATATTATTGAGATTTATGCCTAAGAGCTTCATGTATCATGTAAACAATTTATTAACAAATAATTTATTATTCCTTTGAATTATTTTCATATTATAAATTGTCTATGATACCCTTTATTACTCATGTAATTTTTGACTTAGTGTATGAGTGTCATACACAAGCACTATGCAAAAAAAAAATGACATTTACTGATACTTTTTTATTGTTATAAGTGTTTCTCTAACACTTTATTGTAGTGTTAGTGTTGCTCGAGGCAGAATACACTGACACTAGTATTTAATGTCAGTGATTTGAGTGTCAGTAATTCATAACACTGTAGTATCACTATAATAATGACAACATAACGTTAGTAAACTATGATACAATATTATTATCAATAATTTATGTGACGGTAATATCAGTATATCAATGAAATTATAATATCAATAAAATATTGGCATTCTTTATAAGGTTTACTGTCAGTAATTTATGTGACTATGGTATTAATATTCAATTTATTATGTATAAAAAAAAATAAAAATGGCGTCGATTGATCCGTTTACATTTTTAATACAATAAAAAGTAATCAAAACTTAAACTCAAATTTATATTTTAAATTCTTTCATTATATATCCAAATACACAACTTTCAAAATGTATAATACATAACATTAGCTCTTAAAATCCCATTCTTAAACATTTTAACCATCAATTATCAAGCTAAAAGGAAGTAATTACTCACGATTCCAACAATATTTTCCCTCTTGAGGCTTGTAGAAAACTTGAAAGTTCAATTTCGGCATATGACAAGGCTTGAAGGAGTTATGCTTTTGAATTTGTCAATTAGTAAATATAATCTGAAAGAAAAAAATTATATCAAAAACCAAGCCCTCAACACGTTGGCAGTCCACAACACCTATCCAATTTCACTGATAGCAGATTTGTTTGACAAACTAAGCAAGGTGAAGTACTTCACAAAATTCGAGTTATGGTCGGAGTATTATCAAGTAAAATTCACTGAAAGAGACAAATCAAAGACAACTTGCGTCATGAGATACAGAACCTATTAATTTTTGGTGATGCCATTTAGACTGACTAACGCCCTAGCTACCTTTTACATGTTGACGAATAAGTGTTCCACAACTATCTCCATAGAAAGTTTAATCAAATCTGAAGTTTGAAGAAAATAATCCATATCTAGGGCTTTGAAATCACCCTTAATCGAAGGAGGTTTAGCTACACATAATAGAGAAGTTCACAAAAGAATTCATTAGAGAAAACATACAAACTAGGAGTAGAGAAAAATACAACTTTTGAAGACTGATCTTCTTCTTGTCTTCCGTCTTTTTTTTCTCTCTCTTTTGTCTCTTTTAATGAGGGTTTAAGCCTCATTTTATATTTAAAATAATATTCTAACATAATTCTAACAAAAAAAGAATGGAAAAAAAAGCTTAAAAATAGAAGGCATCACTCAAATTCTGTAATTTGTGTTCGAATGCCATAAAACGCGAAGCTTCTACCTTGGGGTGTTAGAACCTTTGTCGCACGCATAGCTTCTGCCTTAGTTTGTTAGAACGCTTTGAAAAATATCACTCGCGCGCCCATTTACACTGCACGAACTGGTTATGAGGTGCAATTTTAAATGCTTGTTACTTTCTCATCCTTTGATCAAATCATGTGTTCTTTATATGTACGTGATCGTCTTCAAGTCAATTTTCTAATTCCACTGACATCATATCAATTAGAGCTCTAAATCTTCTGGAATGTCCAAAAGAGTGAACAATTATTAGTTGATACTAGCCAGCTCTCATCACTTTACAAGACATTGAGCTTCTATTTTGCACTAGCTTAATTCCTACATCAAAACACACAATAAATATATAAATTTGAATGTTTCAGAGATTCTAAAGAATACTGCTTGGTGTGGGCTTGAAGAGTTCTTCGGGTTATTACAGTAGAGGTATTTGAGTGGGAAAAATTGTTGGCATAAGTCTTATAATCATCACTGTAAGTTTTCTCTTCAAAGTGAATTCAGATGGTAACCTATACTCAGAGTGGTTTTTCTCTATCAAGAGTTTTTCACTCCGTCAACAAATCTTGGTGTTGATTGCTTATTTACTTTCCATTTTTTAAAATTGATTTGATTGAGATAGTGACTATTGATTAAACTTATGGTGTTTACATTTACCATGAAACTCTTACCAAAGACTTATCTTAGATAAAGTTGTTTTATAATTATGATGTTTACACATAATCCCCCTATTGGTGTATAGAGTCATAACATTATCGTAATTTTAATTAGTATCAAAGACTAACTTCAATTCTTGACCCTTTATTTATGGATAGAAGTCGACCCTTGAATTGTCCCCCATTATTTGATGGGACAAATTACCCTCATTGGAAGGTGCACATGAGAGCCTTCCTCAAATTCCTAGATGAAAAGGTTTGGATGTTTATTTAATATGAGTAGAAAGAACCCGTAACACCCTGAACAGAGTCTCTACTCCCAAGGGCGAACTCACATAGTCCAAAGAGGAGTTTGAAGAAAATAATAAGAACAGTAAAGCTATCAATGTCATACATACTATTGTCTGCTCCATATAGTTTATGAGAGTCTTTATGTGTGAGGTTACCAATGATGCATGAGATATCCTTGAGACTATTAATGAGGGCACACTGTTCGTCAAGAACAACAAACTTCAAGATCTTGCTAATAGGTTTGAAGTTGCTTGTATGAAGGAGGATGAAAGATTTGATGAGTTCTATGTTGAAATTAAAGACATTTTTAATTCCAATTTAAACCTCGGTGAGACTATTCTTGTGAATCAAATTGTTAGGAAAATCCTTAGGTTCTTAACCGAGAGATTCTTGCCTAAGATCATTGCTATAGAAGAGATGAAAGATATAGATCACCTGAAACTAGAGGATCTTGTAGGTAACCTTCAAGTGTGTGAAAACAAACTTTCAGGGTTTAGAAAATCTAAGAACATTGTTACAAAGTCTGAGAAAGTAGAAGCTAAAGACTTTACTGAATATAATGTATCACTTTTTGTTCAGAGGTTCAATAAATTTTTCAAACTCTAAGAAATATGGTAAAAGAATAGATAGGTATAAAATTGAAAAACCCAAAATGACAGTGATGATGATAAGAAGTCCCAAGTAGTTACATGTCATGACTGTCAGAGATTTGGGCACATAAGATCTGAGAGTCCTACTTATCTGAAGTTGAAAGGCAAGAAATTCAAGAATATTTCTTATAATAATTATGAGTCATAAGATGATTATAATTTTGAAAAATCTTTTAAGGAGAAATACAATCAAATTGCATTTTCTTCTAGTATTGTTAGTATGAAGGAGTCTAATAGGAAATATGCCCATTCAGAGTCTTCTAATGATGACTCTGAAGATGAGGATGATCTTCAGGTTGCTTATACTGAGTTGTATAATGAGAGCTTAGCTACCAAGAAGGCTTGTGTAGAGGTCAATAAGAAGTTTAGAGAAACTGAACTTGATAGGAACGAAGTCCAAGCCAAGCTAGACAAGAACCTCATTATTGTTGATGAACTCAATGAGAGAAATATGAAGTTGATTGATAAAGTCAAATGCTTAGAAAAAGAGCTTGAGATGCTAAAACCCAGATATCCATATTAATATTAATTTCCCTAGTTTGTTGGAGGTAACACCTGAAGGTAGTAGAATTTTTATTCTTTAATTCAAAAAGAAAAAAACTAACCAAGCTTTTACTTAATAACTGGACAACTTGCATCAGCAAGTAATGATTTTTCGCGTAAAACAGTAGAGATTGAGTTAGTTTAAAAAATGATAATAATAATAATCAAGCTTTTACTTAGTAACTGGACATCTTACCTCAGCAAGTAGTGATGGTTCGTGTAAAACGGTAGAGCTTGAGTTGGTTTAAAAAAAGATGAATAAGTTCGATTTTGTAGTCTCTCTAACTCGAGCAATTAAGTCTGTATGGGTATTTTAACACTTAGTGCCATAAGGTCAACTGGTTTAGAAGTCACTGACCCAAAACTCATTACAAGGGTTAAGGAGAAAGATTAAGGAAATCAGATAATTTTTCTTTTTAACATCTGAGATCCGAACAATTAAGTCTGTAGGAGTGTCTTAATACCTAGTGCCCTAAAGCTAACTAGTTTGGGAGTCACTGGCCCAAAATTTGTTATAATGATTGAAGATGTATTATTTTTAAATAAAAAAAAAACTATTTTTTGTATATAAATAAACTGTCATTGCCAAAAAGGTATAAATTCTGATATAACTTTAGGAAAATAATAATATTATTATTTTTTCAATAAGACCACTGAATATTGTGGGAACAATAAATTGATTGGTACTTTGTCTTATGTCTATGGAAGAAGAGTAAAAAAAAAAGAATATGCGAATTTTCTTATTTGCTAAAAAAAACATTACTAATTTGGATAAGAATTTATCTTTTAAGTTTTTGCTTAAATTGCTAGGGCCTAGTAATAAGATGGTTGAGATAAAAAGTGTATATTTAATAAATGAGAAATTAATCATTACATTTGTAGTTTCATTAATCCCTTTAATTTAGCACATTTCTGAAATAATAATTAAATCTATGTTTTATATATTTTTATTATGATTTTTATTTCTTATGTAGATGAAATATTACTTTGGATTCAAAACTAGAAAAATGAATGTGACATTTGGATTTTAAATGCCAAAAACTTAAAAGGGTATTATAGCAATGTACAATTTCGGAAGTTTCAACTTTACATAATTTTCGTATTTTAGCCATACCTTTTTACTCCGATATCAGATTGAGGCAATTCTAATTCCATATGAAAGAAAACTTAAATATCTACAACTTTACTCTTTACAAGAATTTTTAATTTTGAGTTTTTCAAGGTCGAAATTGATGAAGAAGCCAATGTATGCTACATGTAATTTTAATTATTAGAAAACAAATAAATAAATAAAAGGTGAAATGTGTGACAAATGTTTGCAAAATAATTAATAAAAATTCAAAAAATTCAAAAACGGAAAAAGAAAAAAAATCAAAAATAATATTTCTCGTTTGTATTTGATTTTTAAAATTGTAAATCATAATTGAGTGTTGGGCACCTCTACTATAAACAGAGGTGCTCACCTCTCATTTTCTTTATGTTTTCTTTCAATTCCTCTTGTTGAATTTGGGAGAGGATGTAACGACCGACAATCTCGACTATTGTTATGTTGAGAGACGAGTGATTAAATAATATAAAATTATGGTTGGACATATATACACTCCTGAAATGACTTTGGGAACAATCAGTAAACTCCTCGAAATTCTGTTACGAGATTGTACGGTGTACCACTCCAGACAGTCCATGGTATTTGGGACATAACTTTCTCATACGAACTCCAATATTTATGTATTTTATATCATCGGAAAGCCACGATCGAGACCTACAACTTCTACGTATTTCATTTTATATTTATATAATATTCTAACATAATTCTAACCAAAAAAGAATGGAAAAAAGGCTTAAAAATGGAAGGCAGCACTCAAATTCCGTAATTTGTGTTCGAACGCCATAAAATGCGAAGCTTCTACCTTGGGGCGTTAAAACCTCTGTCGCACGCATAGCTTCTACCTCAGTTTGTTAGAACGCTTTGAAAAATATCATTCGCACGCACATTTACTCTACACGAACTGGTTATGAAGTGCAATTTTAAATGCTTGTTACTTTCTCATCCCTTGATCAAATCATATGTTCTTTATATGTACGTGATCGTATTCAAGTATATTTTCTAATTCCATTGACATCATATCAATTAGAGCTCTAAATCTTTTGCAATGTCCAAAAGAATGAACAATTATTAGTTGACACTAGCCAGCTCTCATCACTTTACAAGGCATTGAGCTTCTCTTTTGCACTAGCTTAATTCCTACATCGAAACACACAATAAATATATGAATTTGAATATTTCATGAATCAAATCATATAACATATAAATACATTAAAATATCCAAATTACTTCTAAAGATTTACAATATTAATCGTATAAGTGGCATTTAAATTATACTTTCGTGGAGGACTTATCACACCCCAACCAGCTTATTGCTAGTCCATAGTAATTCAAGCTCAAAAATATATGAAAGAAAATGAACGAAAACTACTTAAGCCACTTTCATAGGGATTACAATCTCATTCAATATATGCATCAAGCTTTTAAACCCCTAGGTGACCATAATGGATGAGTTATAGTCTTTTGAGGGCATACAACGATGATACCCACAAACATCATGACAAACACACAATCATGCAAATACATCCGAAAAGAGGAAAAATTTAACAATGGCAGTCCTGATTTGTCCCTATAGTGATGTTCTCATAGATTGTTTCCAAAAAACAACTTAGAAGAAAAAACATCAAAGTACACTAAGAATCACAATTTAAGAAATTTGCATCAAGGTATCAAATTCAGACTCAATAATATGTGTGAGAGCATCAATCATTTTCCAACGTATCCCTTATATCAACCTCTACAGCTTTACTTTAAGAACGCATATCCAGTGGGTCAAACCAACCTAGATAAATACAACTCTCCTGATTCGGGTGAATCATATCATGCTATGGATATGTAGATAGTTGTTAGATCAGCTTTTCACATAATTTTCTAGTTAGCCAAGTTAGTGGATTATGTGATTAATAGCTTTCACGCTACGCCATAAGTTAGCCTTCTTCTCATGGTAGAATATCAACCATAATATAGTTTGTGAAGTGCAAATCATACCAAGGATAGGTTCAATCCTAAGGATTATAGGTAGCTTTTTCTAATCACAGGAACGATGCAAGGAATACAAAAATGAGATGCAGGGCTACAACAAGGAGATGTGAAGAAATTCTAGACAAACGATCATTCATTTCTTCTAGATTGATTTGTATTTGAGCTCGATATGCTGCTGGAAATTCTAAAATTCTCTTAAGTTTTCAATCTACCTCTAACTCAGAATCAGACATTCACTAAAAGCATACCTAAAATAAAAACTTGAAATAATAATAATATTAAACTAATAACTAAAGATGAAACAAATTAAAATAAATAACTAATTAAGAAACAATCCCCGATGACACGGCGCCAAAATTGACACGCAATAAAATGATCAAGACAAAATCCTTGCTTATCTTTGTGTCGTCAGTTGGTATAGTAGCAAGCAAGAGTCATTCTCGCAGAAGATTGTTCTTAATTATATTAGTTGTGTCACGACAAAAATAAAAGTGCTAAGGGTTTGAAAATTATACGCAGGCTATTTAAAATAAAACTAAACTAAAAATATAAAATTAAAGAAATTGCTTGGAAAGTTGAAACTATGGTATGGTCAAGGGTTTCATTCGCCACCACTAGATAATGGATATAATTATGTTCAGATTTTATCTCACTTTCTATTGAAATTAACAATTCTAAGATAATACACAAACTCGAATATCTCGAATCTTTCCTTACTTAGTCGTCAAGTATGAACAAGCACCTTACTTGATCCCTATTTATTAAACAACCTAGGATACACTCTCTAGATTTAATTTAATAGAAGCGTTAAGTTCTGAGAAAGAAGGTTGAATCAAGCAACAAACACACACTCTTGGTTTATTTAACTTGAGTTATAAACTTCATGTAATCAATCGAAAACACCCCCTTCTATGATCATAATTTCTATTAGGTCTATAATTCAAGACAATTACACGGATCAAAAATCTAAACTAGCATTCAAATCACTAACTTATTCACTTAGTTGTGCACCTAAATAAATAAAAAAATAATAAATTATGGCATTCAAATAGAAGAATATAACAATTCCAAATAAATTATTTAACCAAATCTGAAGTTTAAAGAAACTAATCCTTATCCAAGGCTTTGAAATCACCCTTAATCAAAGGAGTTTTAGCTACAGATAATCGAGAAGTTCATAAAAAATTCAATACAGAAAACATAACAAATTAGGAGTAGAGAAAAATATAATTTTTAACGCTTGTAAAGTTCTCGTCATTTAGCCAAATCATGCGTTCTTCATATGTAAGCGATCGTCTTCAAGTCTAATTTCTAATTCCACTAATCTCATATCAATTGGAGCTCTAAATATTCTGAAATGTCCAAAAGAGTGAACAATAATAAGTTGACACTCGTCATCTCCCATCACTTTACAAGGCCTTGAGCTTTTCTTTTGCACTAGTTTCATTCCTACATCAAAATACACCATGAGTATATGAATTTGAATATTTCATGAATCAAAGCATATAACATATAAATGCATTAAAATATTCAAATTACTTCTAAAAATTTACAATATTACTCATATAAGTGGTGTTCAAAGTATACTTTCGTGGACTTATCAATATTAAGTCATTTGATGTCCAGACAGATGCATCATACTTTAAATTGGGAGGAGTTTTACTACAAGAGGGCAATCGTGTTGCTTATCAAAGTCACAAGCTAGCACAAGCTGAGCGAAGATACACAAATAAGGGGAAGAACGTTTGGCGATGAAACATTGCTTGTGGATTTGGAGACATTACCTACTGGGATCGATTTTTATGGTAAAGACTGATAATTCAACTGTTAGTCACTTTCTCACACAACTAAAACTCACCCCAAAACAAGGTTGATGGTAGGAGTTCTTAATCGAGTTTGATTTTCACTTTGAGCACAAAGCCAGACGTAGTAACCAGGTAGTTGATGCCATGAGCTGTAAATTAGAACTTGTAAATTTGAACAGGCTAACCAACAAGACTACAAGTACCATATCCACCCCAATAAGATAACTCATCAAAGAAAACTTAGAGAGAGATCTGGTTTCGAAGAACATCATGAAATTGGTTGGAGAAGGCAAGAGTCATCGGTTATAGGTCGAACACTATTTTTTGAGGATAAAAAGAAATCAATTATTTGTTCCAAAATTGGGAAACTTACGTAGGATGCTCTCAAAGCAAGGCTATTATTGGGCCCTAAATGTATGATGATTTAGCGGACTACGCCAAGACTTGTGTTATCTGCTAACAAGATAAGGTGGAGAAATTGAAGAAACATTGACTACCAAAATCATTAAATGTTTCAAACAGATCGTGGGAGAGAATCTTGCTTGATTTAATCACCAACCTACCAAAGACTTGAAACTTGTCTATCATCTTATTAGTAATTGACAGATTTTCAAAATATGCAATATTCATTCCAGCGCTCAAGAATTACACTACTGAAGAGACTACGAACATGTAGTGAAGTATTAGGGAATGCCCCGACACATTGTTAGCGAACGTGACAGGTGATTTACAGGGACATTTTGGTCTAAACTCTTCATCGTCGAGTTATCATCCTGAAACTAATGGATAAACAGAAGAATTCAATGTATTGTCAGAGAAATATATTCGTCACTTTGTAAGTGCCAGCAAAACGAATTGAGCACAGTTACTTGATGTCTCTCAATTTTGCTTTAAATCTTACAACAACTTCATCACCAATAAGAGTCATTTTGAGACTGTAATGGGAAAATAGCACCTATTTACCTCACACAGTGGCAGAGTATATAGGAAAGAACCCCTAAGCATTCAACTTCACAAAAGAACTGAGGACGAACATGGAGATTGCTCGCACCTACTTGGAAAAAGCCGCATCGAGGATGAAAATTAAAAGTAGGTTGATCAGAAAAGGAGACTGTTAGAGTTTCAACATCACGCTGAATCCAGAATAAATATGATTTCAAGGAAACAAAAATAAGAGATTGATGAGAATATATAAAGGCCCCATCACTGTCATCAAGAAAGTCAGGAAGATATTATAAAGGTCGAGACTCCCACACAAAGGAGATACATCCATGTCAGCAAGTTAGGTCATTCCACACAGATCGATGAGATACATCCAACAATAAGCAACCAAAAAGAAAGAAAAAGGCCAAAGAAGTTGAAGAAGTCATGGTAGAGAGGAGTGTGATGGGAGAGTAGCGACGAGGAGAGAATTCCTCATCAAGTGGAAAGACCTTGGAGATGAAGAAATTAGTTGGAATAAGGCTGAAGACTTGAAGTATTTCGAACAAAAAATTGAAGATTTCCAAGCTACACAAAACCAGAAACATGGAGTTGTCATTGGGTTAGGAAATCCAAAGTTAACCAGTCATCGAGGACGTCGACAAGACTAAGTGGGGGAGAATGTAATAGTCTCAAGTTTCAAACTTGTCCACTATCCTATGACAGCTTGTCTTAGGGTTTAGGTCCACAATTTTATAGTCTTTTGTGATTAGCCTTCTTAGAAGGATTTTGGATCTGAGAACTTACATGTGTACTCTCATCTTTTGGTTGAATGCAATGTGCTTGGCTTGTATTGTCTCTCATTGTTTGTTGGTTGCCTTGATCTTGTTGTCTCTGCTTGTATTACTTATTCTCGCAACTTTTAACCTTTTGTAGATGAATAACCTTGAGTTCGTGCCTACAGATGCAATTTAGATGGACTTGCTAGACTAGCATGTCGAAAACTGCTGCATGAACCAATTTTAATGATCCTAAAAACTTGGACTGTGACACTAGGTGTTCCCCTACTGTACGCCTACTACATAATATTTTTTTTGAACATTGCCGACTGCGGGGCATAAAGTCTACTGGTAGCTTCACTTTTCCAAGAAGAGATATAATACGATTGGTTGCACTCAAGGTAACAGAGACAGATTCAGCCAGTTTTTTCTTTCTTGCAAACCATTGAGCTTCAATTTTCGCTGAGTAGTTATCAAAATTTCAATATATAGAAATGATGGTCTCACAATCCCACTTTTCTGACTCATCAATGCTTTCCTGCACAAGAACTACCTCTTCATATTCATACATTTTAGCATACTCCACACAACTATGAATTACATAATGTGCTGGAAGTCTATATTCATCATCGATTTCCAATTCATTTGTCACATTGTCATTAAAGACATGATTGAGCTTATTTGTAATAGATTCTTCTTCGTCAGCTATCATAATCATCGTCATAATTAGTTCCATATTCTTGACATTCAAGTTGTAATAAAGAAAGCAGTGTCAAATATGGAAGAAAATTAACGTAGAACATGAATAATCCAGCTGCCATCAACATTTGCAAGCCTCCAATAAAACTTTACGTGGCTTTGAAAATTTGGTGCAAAAAAACTACAAACAACTTTAGGTGGCAACTATGCTTGTTGAAATTTTGAGCCATATTTTGGCTATAAATTAATAGCTCATTTATGAGCATAATCATCCCAACAATTAAGCTTAATGTAAAGAAAGCTTAAAGAGTGTAAAAAGTAAGGTTTTTTTTGTAGAGTTTCAAACCCTTGTAAATTTTATTCTTACAGTAATAGAATTCAGTTGTTTCCTCATAAACACTCTTTAGTGATCAGAGAATCACAATAAGTGGTTCAGTAGCTTTGGTTATACATTAGGGTTGTAAAACCAAAGAACGGAACTCGGTTCAGAAAATTCGAGTTTCAGGAAAGTTTTCAAAAATACATTTTGAGCATATCATCAGTTTGTTCACATCGAGACGAGCACAATGGTATTTTTCAGAGATCAAATGGAGGCCATACCAACTCTCATACGCGCCACGCTTCTTCTAGAACCAACTCACGCTCGCCCACGCGCACACATGCGTTGCACGCATGCCAAAGGTTGAAGACGATACACGTGTCTACCATGTCAACGCATTTCAGCACATAGTCAGTGTCCAGTCAGTATTCAGTCAGCAGCCAAATCATTAACACATCATCAACACATCAGCAACCACGTATCGACACATCGTCAATCACGTCAGCGTCACCACTCTATTCGTTTGCCATGTCATCTGACGCATGTCATCCACGTAATTAGGCACGTTATCTGCCATGTTTTTAATTCAACCCCATTTTACCACGTCAGTAAATATGTGTATACCACATCATCATACTGGTAAATTTTTATTAAGCCCCTTGAACTATCTAGAATTTATATTTTAGCCCCTGAAACTTTCTGAAATTTACAAATCGGCCCTTGAGTCAGATTTGGACCAACGAAGAGTCAAATCCACCATTTTTGACCATTTCAAACACAACAGTGACCGCTGATTTATGCAAATCAAGCCCAATTTTATCCTAGTTTCATTTTAAATCTTAAATTTAAAATGGAAATGGAAGATTCGCATTCTGGTGCAATGATCAAGTTGACTGCAATGAATTATTCTCTTTGGAGACCTCGAATGATAGATTATATGTATTGCAAAGATCTATTCGATGTGATCAAGGGAAATGGAGTGAAACCAGATTTTGAAAAAGGGTAACTGGAATAAACTTAACAACAAAACTCTCTGAAAAATTCGGCAATGGATTGGTTACAGTGTCTTCCACCATGTAGCACAAGATGCAGATATTTATCAAATATGGATAAAGATGGAAGGCATGTACTAGGCCAAGACTGCTTGGAAAAAAGCCTTAATAATGACGCATTTGGTGAACTTGAAGTTAAGGAGTGGAACTTCAGTTTAAAAACACACCAACGAGTTCCAGAGCCCGGTGAACCAGTTGTCTGTAATAGACATGCAGTTGGGAGATAAAGTTCAAGCCTTCCTACTTCTCAGTTCTTTTCCTGAAAGCTAGGAGACATTGGTGGTTACTCTCTGTAATTTGCCTCCAAGGGGAAAACTTACTATGCCTATGGATAAATATGTCCTGTCAAATGAGGAGGCCAAAAGAAAAGGCATGGGCACAGATCAGACACAAGCCCTCGTCTCAGAGAATCACCATTTGTAGGAGCGAAGCGGGGTTTACCACTATACTTATAACGTCGGCGACTACTACACTGCTCGTAACCCCTAGAGAGTACGGATAGTCCCGTGGGGGGACTAACCAGAGAATAAGGGAGTCACCACCCGATATAAGACATCGAGAATGGAATGGTCCCTTACTGATGCTAGTATAATATTTATGCTTAAAGGAGGTATCCCAATATATGTTTTCTTCAGTTGCCTGAAGTCACCACTTAGCAGTACAATTTCTTGCACTTGCGTCTCTTGTCCATGTATGTTTTCTTCAGTTGCCTGAAGTCATATGTCATTGTAGTCACCCATCTTTTTTCACCAGTTTCGGCCTCTATCGTCCGCGTTTCTGCCAAGTTAGGTACAACATTGGTCAGGTTCCGCAGTTGTTCTGCCATTTTGTTCATGGTCATTTCAAACTTATCCATGTAGGCACTGTCACTACGGGTGCTATTGTTGTTTGCCATGTCTAAGTTTGTTACTTGCTTCTTGACGAGTCTACCTTATTCCTTAACCTAATGTGCCACTATGATGGATGTATCATAAAATGTTAGCATGATGCATGCAATGGTTGGGGGACCAAACACAAGCATAAAGGAAGTTTCTATAGGATAACACCTATGGGCTTTTATGTGGGCTTATAGGGGTATGGCTTAGGCTCTTATCGGCAAAGGGTTACCCACAACTAGGACTCTCCACTTAAAGTTTCAAATGACCAATGTGAACGTACCTTTTTTTTTATACATAATGATATAAATGATTGCCCATAACTAGGTCTCTCCACTCAAGGGCCCAATCAACCAAGTGAACGTACCTTAATATCTAAGGGTTCATGCCAATATGTGATGGTTATCATCAAATACCAATCCATCGCCTTGAGTGAAAGAGATTTCTCAATATGCAACGCCATCAGGGCTAAAAAGGGTATGTAAGAGATAAAGACATGGTTCTCCTCAATCTCGCCATAGATATTACAAAGAATTTTTTGGGGTCGATTCTTTATCTCTAATGGAGTCGCCATATGTTGGAGCGAAGCGAGGTTTATCGCTATGTCTATGATGTCAGTGACCACTACACTGTTGGGCTCGTAGCTCGTAGAGAGTACGGATAGTCCCACGAGGGGACAAACCAAAGAATAAGGGAGTCGCTACCCTGTATGAGACTTGAAAAATGATTTAAGGCCGTACTACACCCCTCGTAAGGTCCGACCTTAATCCCGTTTAGGTTCGTAATGGTCCCTTACTGACGCCAATATAATATTTACTCTTAAAGGAGGTATCCCCATTTCTTATAATGCAATCACATGCAATAAAAAATTAAATAGCATACACGTCACAAAAATTAAGAAAAAAAAAGTAAAATGTGTTAAATAAATAAAATTTAAGTGTACAAATAAACAATTACAATGATAATTAAATAAGATAAAATAGGCTAAAGCGTGTATTATGTGGGTCTAGCCTCGTAGAAGCATGGCTGGACATGGCTTAAGGTCGGCCAGATATGGAATTCAATCTTCATATCCAGGCGGACTTACTAGAAGTTTGATCGGATGTGTTGCGAAGTCCAGAAATGCAAAAACGTGGATATACAAAAACTGATACAATGAACAAACATTTTGGATACATTTATAATGAAATGGCTATTTCTCAGTGGTACGTGGCACTATATCCCGAGTACGACCATATTATCATCTATTCGGAATTGACTATCGAGTTTACATTTGGGTTTTCATCCTATATACCACAGAGTTACACTATCTGATATAAAACATGTTGGCTGGACATAGGACAAGTCCAGCCAAAATTATTTCACATATCATATAATAAGAAGAACATGTATATGCCAACCAAGCGCAAAAACTAATCATACATATCAACTGTATCTTGGCCAATATAATAAACACATTCATATTAATCAGTTAAAGTGACAAAATAAAATAAGTAAACATGCATAAATTAATAATGATGAACAAAAGATAAAAATTGCTAAATGTGTGGTGAATTAAAGAAAACAGTGAGTCGGTCGGATATATCTATATCTGGCCAAATGTGTGTGCATGTCCACGTCCGGTCGGAGATACAGTGTTGCCACAGAAACTCCAAAGCGTAAAGATATTATGAAATGTGACCTCAAGGCATACCTTTTACTGTAGTTTGGCTCGTGGAGTAGCCTCTTGATGTTGAGTTATCACTCGAACATGCTCGAAGAAATGAAGAACTCTGAAAGATCAAATGGGATTTTTTAAGGTTTCTTTGGGTGAGTTTTTAGATTTAGGATCTCAAAAATTCCGATCCTCCTTCTGAGTGGAGAAAGCTCATTTTTATAATGCCTAGGGAGGTCTGGAAATGAAAAGGAGACTGAATCCCCCTTCAGTCTTCTCTTTTTTTTGGCGTTACTAACATTATTGTAGAGTAACGTCCGATTTATGTTCGGCTTGATATATAATTTGAATTATTCATCTGGTCGGCCATTAATAGAGTGTTACACATTTGAAAAATATATCTGGCCGGTCATGATCAGATCTAGTGACTTTATTAAATGACAATCTTCACATGATATATCTGGCCGGATCTTTTGGTTTGATAGAAGGTAGGCCGGACATTTATTATGTCCAGCTGGATTTTGATAGTGTTCTTTGGAGTTCATTTTCTTTATGAAGTTCATTCTTTTAATTTCCTGATTTTCCTGAGGTATCCCCTGTATGAGACTCATCATTAGACTATATAGAAAAAATACAATGTCTACAGTCACCCCTACTTTGGTAGGTTTATGCAGTGTGTGACAGTTACATGCTTAACAAAGTCATGCATGTATTTTTACTTGCTTGTCTCATCAAGCGTCGCCAGACTTACCTGATTTTATAATACCTTGTTGATAGATGCACGACCCTCGATCATGTGGGATGCATTGGTCCCTATTGTGACTGTGTGATAGGCGATGAACCCGCAGGTTCCCCAGTACTTCGACCGGTTGTGAGATACATCGATATCTACTATAATTGGACCCTCGAGTCCCTTGATGTCTCGACCAATTTTAATATGTCATCCCCCAATACTGTAGGAATCGAATCCTCGCACAGCGGAAGCAACTTTAGGCACCATGATCGACCTTGAAAATTTCTTTATGTCATTACTCTTCTTAACCCGAATCTGGATCACATCTTATTTACTTATTTATTTATTATTTTGTTTAATTTCTTTATGAATAATAGAAATTTTTCTTTTTACTATTGTTCACGCTATAGTTTCATGATCACTATTCACTACTACAGTCGTGTTACATTGCGTACGATTACTATTCACTACTACAGTCTCATGGTTAATATTCACTGCTACAGTATCACAAATTCTGGTCACTATCATAAATCTTCCGTAACAGTTATGATGATTTTTTATCCTCCGAAACAGCCCAAAGACAACCCCGAATCAACCTCGAAGAAGAATGAGAAGATGGTTTCGTTAACACTACTCGGCCTTCCTTGCTATTCTCGTTACCAATAAAATGAAGTGTGGGCTTCACTCACAAAATTAATCTCTAAATCTTTTAGAGAGAAAAATATCACACTAATTTTTCTTTTCTTTTTTTGTTGACAACACTTGAGAGAAAAATGAAGAAGATGGAGGTAAGGGTTGAGAGAATGAGAATCTCACCAAAAGAAAAATCCATTTTTTCATTTTATATCTAAGGTTTTATTTTTGTAATCAAATCACAAAATAAAAACCTTTTCCCCTTTAGCAAAATTCGGCCATAATGGCCTTTACGGAACTTCCAAATTTATTTAATGTCTTAATTAAGACATTAAACATGTTGCCTAATCAAATTTTACAATTTCTAATTTCAAAAGAGGAGTTTCCAAAACTATATTTTGGAAACTCATTAATTTAAAATCAGCATTAAATTATATATAATAATTTAATAACTAAATTTTAAAATAAATAAATAATTATCTCATATTTATTTATTATGGAAAAACTTTATATTAAAATTAACATAAAGTTTCAAGTGTGACATATTAATAATTATAATGCATGCGAGTTAATAATTGGACTATCCAATTATATTTAATTTGCTATAATATATCGAGCTAGCCCGGGGACCAAATGAACCTATAGTTCCGAGCTCCAATAATCCTGAAATATTGATTAAAGATCTTTAATTAAATATTCTGAATTATTAATTTTAGGTTATTCCACTAAAAACCTAAAGCTGCACTCTTGTTGTTGTAAATATATTATATAAGCCGAACTACGTCGGTGTTCATCGATATAGTTATTACATACGGATTGATCCTTCACAAGTATCTCATAATTAGAGCAGGGTCAAAATATCCATTATACCCCTCTAATTATTTTTACCTTAAGTACCATTGATTCTCTAATGAATGATTTATTCATAACCATTATGAATATTAATCTTTCTATTCGTAATAGAAAGACTTGAGCCCTCTAATCATTCAAGTACCGAATTAACCCTTAAGGAATATACTCCTCTATTCTCGCAAGAATGAGTGAACTCTATATCTATGTAAAACATCCTCAGCCACACACCAAGCCATGTCCTCAAAGTATGTAGCTATTGTTTGGGATTTCTTCACAACCTCACCTTTGTAAATCAAAAGACATAGCGTGTTATGCAGGAGTTCGTAGTATACTCAGGATTCTGATCAATCCACATATGACCATCTAATAGATTGAAATGAATCTATTTTTTTAACGGATATTATAAGAAATTCATTTCTGGTTGTGTCTAGTCCTACATGATCACATCATATAAGATGCATTCATTCTAATGTCACCACATGAACGATCTCGGATCAAGGTCGTCATAAATTTATATAATGGACCAGAACTATAGATAAACCACAAACAAAGTACCCGTCTTTGTTTGCTCTCTGTGGACTATTTAGAATTACTAATTTCAGACTTAAATCCTCTTGTGTCTGACACTTATACACTAAGCCTGAAAGTACATTTAGTATCCAATGGGCGTACATGGTAATTTATAATATACAATTTTAAAATCAATATTTTGATAAATGAATAATTGCGTTATTTATTGGTTAAAATAAAATTATGTTTACATATTACATTATGCTCTAGGGCATATATCTCAACAAATGCTTCGACCGATTTTGAGATACCTCGATCTCTACTGTGAAACCTCAACTCCATTGATGCTTTGATCGGTTTTGAGATGCCTTGATCTCTGTTGTGATTGGACCCTCAAGTCCCATATTAATTTGACTGGTTTTGAGATAACTCAATCTCTGTTGTGATTGGACCATCGAGTTCCTGATGCTTCGATCGATTTTGAGATGCCTTGATCACTGTTGTGATTAGACCCTCAAGTCCCTGGTGCCTCAATCAAATTTGAGATGCCTCGATCTCTGTTGTGATTGGAAACTCAAGTCCCTCGATGCTTCGTTTGGTTTTGAGATGCCTCGATCTCTATTGTGATTGGACCCTCAAGTCCTTAGATGTTTCGATCATTTTTAAAAGGCATTGACCTCTTTTGTAATTGGACCCTCGAGTCCCTAATGCTTCGATTGATTTTTAGATACCTCGAACCATGTATGACATTATGATAGGTTGGACCCTTAGGCCCTTGATTCTTCGATGGGTTGTATCTTTGGTGGAGGCTTCATTCCTCCTGTATAACTTTTATGTTCATAGGGGCTTTGTTCCCCGTATATGATGTTGATGGATTTTTGAGAATTTGTTCCCCATTCCTAAAGCTTCATTTTTCGGGTCTCTCGAATTCATTCGGTGGCTTCATTCTTAAGGCTTTGTTCCTTTTGTCTGTCGATTCATTCAATTGATTTATTCATAAGGATCTGTTCCATATGTTTCTTGATTCATTCGGTTATTCTATTCAAGAGGAGTCATTCCTCGTGTTACTCGATTCATTCAGCTCCCAAGAGGATTCATTCCCCATTTCTCATGATTCATTCAGTTCTTTGATTCTGAGGATTCATTCCCTATTTCTTTTGATTCATTCGGTTCTTCGATTTCGGGGATTCATTCCCTATTTCTCTCAATTCATTCAGTTTTTTCCGATATCTAAGGATTCATTCCCTATATCTTATTATTCATTCGGTTCTTCGATTCTGAGGGTTCATTCTCTATTTCTCCCGATTCATTCGATTTTGTCCGATATCTAAGGATTTATTCCCTATGTCTTCTGATTCATTCGGTTATTCTATTCTGGAGGATTCATTTGATTCTTTAATTTCGTAGATTCATTCCATATTTCTCTTTATTTATTTGATTTTATTTGATATATATCCTTATCAGTTGTCTTGTCCTCTTTTCATAGGTTCGTATCCCATTCTCGCGGTTGTCTATATTTGTCCTCATTCTCGAGGTTTTAGTTCAGTCTCAGAATTATTTGATATTCATCATCATTCTCTTTATTCTTGATGTTATTTCACATTCATTCCCGAGGTTCTACTTCATTCATCCTCATTCTCCAAGTTTCACTTCATTCTCAAAGTTGTCTCACGTTCATCCTCATTCCCGGGGTTTCACTCCAACAGATTCATTCCAAGGCTTCATTCTAATTTTTCGAGGCTTCATCCTACCGTATTCTCTCCTAAACGGGCCTCACCCCTAATATTTTACTTATCGGGCCTCACCCCCAGTGTTTTCTCTTAAGTGGGCCTCATCCATAGTGTCTCTTCTTAAGCAGACCTCACCCCATATGTTTTCTCTTAAGCAGGCCTCGCCCTCAGTGTTTCGTCCTACTGACTTTAGATGCTCTGTGGTTTGCAAGCTTCAACTCTTGACTGCAATTTCTGTATTTTGCTCTATTTCTTAGAGGTTTGCATTATTTGAATTTTCCTGCAAAAGAAATATTATATGTATATATGCATATATGCATGTATGTATGTATGTATGCATGTATGTATGTATGCATGTATGTAAATGATTCTTAGCTGTCAGCCCACTCTTTGGCTTGTAGGAGTGTAGAAGTTGTGATGCTTATTCTATGGAGGTACCGTCAGACTTTATCTCATTCTTTGCTCAGCCTATCCCGCAGGATTTCTAAATTGTTGGTTTTGCTTTCCAAGATCATGTAATGACTCTTCGCATGTTCTCAAGATTTTTTCTTGAAATTTAATCCATTTCAAAGTTTGAGCATTGTCCAAATTCAAAATTCAATCTCAACTAAGGTTTCACCTTTCGGATGCTTCTCCATGTGTATGTGTGATTCGTTTATACTGAATTGCGTGCAACTAGAATTGGTTTATACTGATGCAAAATGTAGATTTAGCGCTGACACTTTAATTCAATTTTCATATTTTCCTTGGTCAAGATAATCTAACACCTAGTTAAGGATCAATAGACTTTAGAATTTCATGAATGTTTATTTTAGGTAGGATTCGACCCTAGCTTCCTTAAGTCGTCAAATTTCCTTTTGACGTAAAGACCTCACATTTGTGATGTGATCCCTTAGTTACTCATAATTTCACCAAATCAAGTTGCTTTGCATACTCGATTTATGAGTTATAGTTTGACGCAAAAGTAATTGTGGGGTTCTTGATACTCCCGATTACCAAACAATCCAAACAGAGGAGTCGGTTTTGTGGGATTCACCATTTTTCTCTCTTATCATTTTCGTCTTTTTTTTTTTGCACTTCTTTTTGCTGTCTTTTTTTTTTTTCTTTTTTTTCCTTTTCGTTTTCTCACTTTTTTTTTGCTCTCTTTTGCGTCATCTTTTTAACCTAGTGTCATCTCATCCTTAGCTTTGGAAAAGAGTCAAATGAATGTCAAATGTGTTTGACCATTTATACAAGTTGTGCCAGTATAGATTCATTCTAAGTAGGCAATGCAATTCTAAGTTCAAGTTTCAGTGTGCAATTTTTAGGATAACATTCTATTAGTGATTCCAAAGTTTAAAATGGCCTTAAAGATTTAGACACGTTCATTTTCAAGAAATATGATATTTGATAGTCTTATATTTTATATATTATTTCATTACCTTTTTACTTAATTTTAAGTTAATTTATAAATTATTTTATTTATTTTTTCTTAATTTATTTTAATTTGTTAATTTAAATTGGTTTTGGAAATAAGCAGTGAAATAGGGAAATGAAAGCTTTTAAATGGGAAATTCTCATGACACAAGAAAGACAATTGTAGAAATAATTTTATTTGGAAATAAATTAAATTAGACCTAAAAAGTAAAGAATCCTAAAGCATTGAGGATTTAATTTAATTAAGTTGATAGGGCTGAGACATTATAAAAGAGATGCATGTAACAGAGTTTTTGGGTGGTGCTAAGGGGGAGTGGCCTCACGCCACTTTGCCACGAAATTCAAAGTCTCATAACATATTTTGGAGCCCTCAAAGCATAGAAGAACGCAGAGCAAGGCAATGACGAGCGCTTCAACTGGTGCTCGAGTTTGAAGGCGAAGTCTGCAATGAGAGTTCTTTCTTCCATTTTATCTATAGTTTATCTTTTATAAGTCCTTGTTTTATATTTATAATGATTAGCTTGTGTTTATTATTTATTATGAGTAGCTAATTCATTAAATTTAGGGTTGTAATGGATCCAAGCATATTTAATTAATTATTTGTATATTTTTATTCCTTTAGGTTTGTTATTTATTATTTATTATTCTCTATACTTTGATGTTTATTTTATTTATTTGGCCAATAATAGAATTATCTTAGTTAATAATTAGGAACTCGATGGAGGAAATTTGGATTAGCAGTGGAAATAATAGCGTGTGATTTATTCGTTGAATAGATTTCCTTGCATGATAGAAATATACATAAAGGGCATACGTAATCAATATTAGAAATTGTTCTTAATGAATTTGGTTTAAATTAATTGACATAGTCATATAATTAATTTGTTTAAATTGAATATTTTCACCTGATCATCGAAAGAAACTTGTGAATAATTTACTGTTTTAGGTTAATAATTAGTAACAACGGCCAAATTGAATGAAAAATGTATGGATGCATTGCGTGTATGCTTAGGTGAAGTTACAACCCTATATTATTCTATCATATAAGATTTCTTCAAAAAGTGTTATTTGTTCTCTATTTAATTTCATTTAAAATTGATTAAATCGACTCTCCTCTTCAATAGTTTAGTTTTAAGTTAAGTAGGTTAGTCTTGGTATTAATAAGAGAAATATTAAGTCCCTGTGAGTTCAACATCTGACTATCAGTCGCTATATTACTTGAGCAATACATGCTCTTGTGTGCTAGATATATAATATCGCGATCAATTTTTTGGCACCATTATCGGGGACTTAATTTATTTTTCTTTATTAATATTAGGACAACAATCTACTTGCTTAGATAAATACCACTCTTTTTTCTTTTTCATCTTTCCTTTTTATTTTTCTTTATTTCAGGTGGTCGAACTAATGGAGTATCATTGGGTGATGGTGACTAATAGTTATAATAGGTTATGCTACACCTTTTGTCAATGAGACACAATCCGATTTTATGAGGCATGTTGACCATATCAATGCTTATCAGTGGATGTCAGAGAGAAATAATACAGTGTATGCTCAAGACTTTTAGAGCACTATGATATGCGAGATATGTGTGGGAAAAAACACGAGTGGTAATTACACGTTCAACTATAATACAGTGTAGCAAAACCATTATAATTTTACATGGCACAACAATAAAGGTCTTGCATATCCCACTGAACCATATTATCCTTTTTATCCACCACAAGCTCAAGAATTTCCTCAAGAATCAAAACCATCCGTGAAAGAATTGCTTACGTCGATGGTCGAGCTAAACAAGCTTGCTACTGTGCTGAACAAGGAAAACATGAAGAATATTATTAGATTTGAATTAATGGTACAAAGTCAAGCCGCATATTTGAAAAGACTGGAAGAAAAAATAAGACAACTAACTAATAACCAAAGCTACAAACCTCAAGGGATTGCCAGGTGACACTGAAGAATACCCATGGAATCAAGAGACTCACAAGGATACTGTAATGGGGATAGAGGCAGAGCCGTATATAAAGACTTATATGTCCCGTCGAGATCTTGGAGCATGCATTGTGCAAATGTCTAATAAAGAGCTAGACGAAGAAATTCGAATATGCGTCAATGAAGAAGTGGTGGAACAAGGAGTTAGGCAATAGTAGTTGTGTGAGCCTATTGAAAATCTCATGACACAAGGGGACACATCACACTATGAGGAAGCAAGCATCATCAATATTGCTCATAATCTTAACAGAATGGCACAACCATTAAAATTCAAGCATCATATAAGACCTGCTAATGATCTAATCTTCCATTCAAGACCTCATAATGCAAAAAGGTTGAAGAAGGTAGCTGGAGCATAAAGTGGAAAAGATCTTTACTTGTCATCTCATCGTTGGAAGAGGAGCTTGAATAGTAATACACATTACATTGTCCTATCTAGGACATCCAAAGTACATTGAAGCCTCCTTGAAGGAAGATATTCAAAGACCGTCTGACTGAAGATATTAAACTTAGCACTAGCAAGGAGGCAACCCACACGTTTAAAGTTTTCTTTAATTTATTTTTATTTTATTATGTGTTATTTTCATGTTTATCTATGCAGGTACTAGCACAACCCATACACTCTGCAGAACCAAAGTCTGACCAGTAGGAGCCAGATGAACTCCACACACGGTAGTGTTGTTCCTTACTCTTTATTTCTTTACACTTATCTTACATTGGGGACAATACAAGTTTTAAGTTTGGGGGTGTGTACATGTTAGTGTTAATTCCTACAATTTATTAAAAAAAATCAAAAAAGCTTTTAAAAAAATTTGTTTTTAGTCTTGTGGTAGTGAAACATAGTTCACATGATGAGTTTGTTTGCTTTAGGATGAAATCTTAGGAAATGATAAGTGCCCAATTTACTTTTATCTGATGCCTTGAGTAGGTGATCTAGGTTAGACTCGTATACACTTAGCAATACGTTTCTAGCAGTAAGAACCTAAGTTGTTGGCAAAGTGACTGGTTAAAGAAATTGTTTGACGATGAATGACCATTGGCTTAGATGTCTATTTCGATTTGCTAGTGTTATGATGTATGATATGATTAAAAAAATGAAAAAAAAAAAGTAAACTACCTATAACCGATAAGTATGAAGCTATCCATGGGCGAGTGTTAAGACCACATGAGGAGAAATGCTACCTTAAAGGGTAGATGAGTCAAAAGATAAAGAAAAAGAGAAGTCATACCATATCGAGCTTTATGGGCAAATATATGGACACTTTTGAGATATCAAAGTTGGTTTGACCGATCAGATCCTAATTTTTTATACGAAATCACCAAGTTGACTTAGGAATCGAGCTGTAACCGAACTTTTTTCACACACACACATTGTGAGTCTGGATTAGATGATTTACTCAAAAACTTAGATTTGAGTTTTGTTGGGTATTTTTAAGGTTTTTGGATTTCGTTACTGGGCATTCTCTTAGGACAATATTATGTGTAACTCCTAAGACTGTTTTAAGTTTTTATTTTTTTATTTTTGTGTGATTGTATGTGTTTGTGAATGACGTTTGTGGGTGTCGTCGTTGTAAGCCCTCACGAGACTATAACTCATCCACCAGGGCCACCTCGGGGTTTAAAGGCTTGTTGCATACGTTATATACAATCATGATCCCTGCGAAAGTGGTTTAGGTTAATTTATTTTTAAATTGTTTATTTTATTTTATTTCCTTTTGTTTTGCTCGATGACTAGTAAAATATTAAATTTGGGGGTATTTGATGGGCTTATATTTTATATATTATTTCGTTACCTTTTTACTTAATTTAAGTAAGTTTATAATTAATTTTATTTATTTTATCTTAATTTAATTTATTTTATTAATTTAAATAGGTTTTGGAAATAAGTAGTAAAATAGGGTAATGAAAGCTTTTAAATGGGAAATTCTCATGCCACAAGGAAAATAATTGTAGAAACAATTTAATTTATAAATAAATTAAATTAGACCTAAAAAGTAAAGAATCCTAAAGCATTGAGGATTTAATTTAATTAAGTTGATAGGGCCGAGACATTATAAAAGAGATGCATGTACCAAATGTTAGGGGTGTTCATAGGGTCGGGTCGACCCGCGACCTAACCCGACCCGCACCGACCCGACCCAACCCGATCGGATTTATGAATTTTAAAATTCAATTTCGGGTCAATTTAGACCCGACTCGAAATGTCGGGTCGGGTCACGGGTTTAGGCCAGAAAACTCGGGTCCGACCCGACCCGATGTAAATGGTATTATAATTATAATATATATATATTTTTAATGATACGAATTTGACAAGAAACAAGTGTAGCTTAAATGGTAAAATGTTTACTTAGTCTTTAAGTGATCCCTGGTTCGAATCCCATCTAAAGCAATTCCGAAAATTTATTTTTTGAAAAAAGCGGAAAACAAAAAACAAATGCTAATGGCGAGACTTGAACCTGTGATCAATTAGAAATTAAACAAATAATTTGCCATTTCAGCTACTCACATACATTGACAAATTTGTATCACTAAAATATATATATTATACTTACTGTATATTATGTTGACTCAACCCAACCCGTAGTTTTTTGACCCGATCCGTTGCGACCCGACCCGCGCGGGTCACCTTCTCAAATTTCGGGTTTCGGGTCATAAAAAAAAATCGAAAAACCCGACCCGTGAACACCCCATGATGAGTGGTAAATGTATCACTTTTTCCCACTCATTTGACCTAATATTTCGTATAGTTTCTTGCGTTTTGTGAATATTTTGATGTGTTTTGTGTTATTTTGTAGATAAATAAAGTTTCAGGACTCTCTGGAGGTGATTTAGGGTCAAAACAGTGAAAAACAGACAAAAGGGCAATTTGGTATTTTTTCACGTCGCGACGACTAACATGCGCCATGAGCTGCTAACGTGCGCCGAGGGACACGTGTCAGAATCTGAAAAGTTTGACTTGCTAACGTGCGTCATGCCACGTGTCAATATCAGAGCCGATCTGCTAACGTGCGCCATGCCACGTGTCATCATCCTATGGTGCCGACAATCACCATCGCCACGTGTCACTCCACGTGTTAGCCATGTCATCGTACACATCAGTAGTAGACCGAGTCAACGTGCCATGTCATCGCCACGTCATCATCAGCCAATCACAACGCGCCATGTATCGTAATCCTACGGTGCCGACAATCACTATCGCCATGTGTCGCCACATCATCACCACGTCACTGCCACGTCAGCTCAATTATTGAGTTAATCATCCACATCGCCACGTCATTGGATAAGAATCTCGGCGGACCAACCAGAAGCTGACACGGGTCTCGTCGCGACGCGTGAAGCTTGCGCGTCGTGACGCGGAGACCCCATCAACGCCTATAAATTCAGCTCTAGGTTTCAGTTTTAGATGTACCTTCCTCTCTGTAATTCTCTGAATAAATAAGGAGTTTGTATCTATTCTTATTTTAATCTCAGTTTTGTAATTAATTTTAATTACGTTATGTAATAGTAATTTACTTTCTTTATTTTTTCAGCTTTTACTATTCAGCTATGATGAGGTAATTTCCCCCTGCTAGGGTGAAAGGTAAAACTTTTATTACTGTTATTTAGATTAATCTCCCTAATTATAATATATTCATTATTTAAAATTTGACTTAATGGGGATATCACTATATTGGCCGGTTGGTAATTGATATTAAATTGATTTTAATTTGGCTAAGCAAGGATACCGCCTGGTTGGTCGGTTGGTAATTTACCGCCTATGTGGCTGGATTATGGACAAATATTATTACCGCTTTAATGGCTGGTTGGACTTAATTTGACTTAATCAGGCTACCGCCTATATGGCTGGTTGGTAATACCATCACAAGTTAATATATTATATTAAAGGAGATATCTAAAATAGTAGTAGTAAAAGTAGATCCTTTAACCCTAGCATTTTATTTTTGTAATTTTACTTTTTAGTATTTACTTTACCGCATTTACTTTTCAGCATTTTATTTTATGTCTTTTACTTTAAGTTTTTTTACTAGCCCTAGTTATGAGTCGTAACTAAGTTAGTTATCTAGGGTTGTGATGAATTCTAATATCACCGGTTTATAAAGGGTTAATTTGTAGTTTGGGTAATTTAAAGGTTTACTTATTGAGTCTTAAGCTTAATGTGTCTTTTTAATTGGCCACTAATAAGATTGATATGGTAAATCTAAAATAAACTTGACAAAGGAATTTTAGGTTTCAGCCTTAGACTTAATAGCCCACGATCTTCCTTGAGGATAGATAACCCTTTAATAGATTTCCTTACAGGATAGAGATATACCTGTCGGGTGTGGGTAGCCATAATTGGAACTTAAACTTAATGAATCTAGGTAATTTGGTTGACATAGACATATGGTTCAATTGGGTTATACTGGGTATTTGTGTCTGACCATCGACAGAGGCTTTCGCATAATTTTGTGTTCTAGGTTAGTAAACCAATTTATTACACAAACATGAAATAACCACTTCATATTTTAAAAGATATTAGAAAGATTCACAACCCTAGATAGTTCCTTAATATTGAATTTTCTTAAAGCTACTTTCGAGCAGTTTTATTTACTTTTTTTTAAGTTTAAAATCATCACCATTTCAAATCAATCAATCAACCTGTTAGATACTAGTAATTATTTAACCTCATAAAATTAATAGATTAGGTATTAAGTCCTCGTGGGATCGATGTTTTTTATACTACTTGAACGATACGTGCGCTTGCCTTATACGCGTGTGATTACGCCGGTCAAGTTTTTGGCGCCGTTGCCGGGGACTTATTTATCTTTTACTATTAGTTTAGGAGTTAGATACCTTTATTTGTATCTAATTTTTTTTACTTATTATTTATGTTTTCTTGTGTTTCAGGTTCTCAAACACTACATGAGACGAACCAGAAGCTTTGAACTCCAACCGCTTGACCCAGAGATTGAAAGAACCATCAGACAGTTGAGAAGGGAAAGGCGAGAAGGCCAAGAAGCAATTATCAACATGGAACCTGAACCTTTGGAGGTTGCACCACCAATACCCATTCGAGACAGAACCATTCCAGTGGTCGACGGCTTCATTTCCTGTAACGTACTTCCTTCTTTATCAGCAAATGCATGCGACATCAAAACATGCATTCAGATGATTTAGCAGTCAGTGCAGTTTGGGGGGAAAGCAACTGAAGATCCTAATACCCACATCAGTAACTTCCTGGAATTTTGTGGCACTTTCAATTACAACCGAGAAGCTGAAGAAGCAATGAGACTGCGGGTTTTTCCATACTCCTTGAAGGACAGAGCTAAAGCTTGGCTACATTCACTACCAGCAGGTTCCATCACAACTTGGAACACTTTAGCCACCAAATTTCTTGCAAAGTACTTTCCACCAGCCAGAACTGGAAAGCTAAGGAATGACATCACATCTGTTGTACAACAAGACTCGGAAACTCTCTACGAAGCTTAGGAAAGGTACAAAGATTTTTTCTGGAGATGTCCTCACCGTGAGATTCCAAAATGGCTTTAAGTCCAAACTTTCTATAATGGACTTTCTGGACTGATGAGAACCACAATCGATGCTGCTGCTGGAGGAGCTTTAATGGCAAAAGGAGAAGATCAAGTCTGGGACCTAATCGAAGAAATGGCAAACAAAAATTCTTTGTGGCCAACAGAAATGAGCATGATCCAAATAATTGCAAGAATTTATGAAGTTGGAGCCAATACAACAGTCAACGCCAAGCTGGATCAGATATGCAAATTCATGGAGATTCTTACCATTGGATCCACAAGTTCACCATATGGAGGAGCACCAGAACCAAACCAACTTGAAGAAATGGTGAATTTTGTCAACAATTTCAACAAACATGGGAACAATCCATATTCCAACACCTACAACCCAAGGTGGAGGAATCATCTCAATTTCTCATGGAGCAACAACTCAGGGCAAAAGAACTATCCACCACTCGGATTTCAACAACAGAACAAAGGCCAGGAATATGAAAAAGAACCAGAAATGAAAGAATAGATTGCAGAGATGTTCAAAAAGCAACAAACAGCATATGATGCTATATTTCAAAGCCAATCTGCTTCCATCAAAGCACTGGAGAATCAAATTGGACAACTGGCCAATGCTCAGAGTTACAGACCGCCAGGAAATCTTCCCAACAATACAGAACCAAATCCAAGGAACAGAGGGAATGAGCAATGTCAAGCCATCACCTTGAAAAGCGATACTGAAATCAACAAAGATGTTGGAATCAAGGAAAAAATTTAAGAAGTTCCAAAAGATGCAGTTCCACAGATGGAGGAAAAATAAGCAAAGGAAAAAGAAAAAGATCAGATTATTCCACCTCCATCTTTTCCTCAGCGTCTTCAGAAAAATAAACTGGACAAGCAGTTTGCTCGATTCTTGGAGGTGTTAAAAAAGATGCACATCAACATTCCATTTGCAGAAGCCTTGGAAGAAATGCCCAGCTATGTCAAATTCATGAAAGATATTCTTTCACAAAACGGAGATTGGGAGATTACGAGACAGTAGCATTGACGGAAGAATGCATTGCCATAATTCAAATGAAACTTCCCCCGAAGTTGAAAGATCCTGGCAGTTTCACCGTCCTATGCACCATTGGAGAACACTACATCGGTAAGGCTTTATGTGACTTAAGTGCAAGTGTTAATTTGATGTCTTTTTCTATTTACAAGAAACTGCAAATTGGAGAAGCAATGCCTACCTCAGTCTCTTTGCAACTTGCTGATCGAACGCTCGCATTTCCAAGAGGTGTTGCTGAAGATGTGCTGGTCAAAGTCGACAAACTCATTCTCCCAGCAGATTTCATTATCCTTGACATGGAAGAAGACAAAGATGTACCTATCATCCTTGGAAGACCATTCTTGGCGACATGATGAACTGTTATTGATGTACAAAAAGGAGAACTAACCATGAAAGTTCAAGACCAAGAAGTTACCTTTAATGTTTTCAAAGCCATGAAATTCCCGAGCGATGAAAAGGAAGAAGAATGTTTCAGAATTGATGTTGTTGATAGTATCATTCAGAATACTGAAACAACTCCCACGGACAAACTTGAAGCTTGCATCACCAACATGACTGACAACGAGCTAGATGCTGAAATCCTGGAATGTATCAACTACCTTGACAAACCATTTCGATTCAAAGCGACACCACAAATGGAAAGCCTGGAACTGCCAAAGAAAGATCGAATCAAGCCTTCAATTGAAGAACCACCACAGCTGGAGCTGAAGTTACTTCCGAGCTATCTCATGTATGCATTTCTTGGAAACTCTTCTGAATTACCTGTTATTATTACTTTTTCGCTAACATTGGAGCAGGAATAAAAGTTGTTGAGTGTGTTACGAGAACACAAGAGAGCCATTGGCTGGACTATAGCAGACATTCCAGGTATTAGTCCATCATTTTCCATACACAAGATTCTGATGAACGATGAGTACAAACCCACAGTGGAGCATTAACGGAAACTCAATCCAATCATGAAGGAGGTCGTGAAGAAAGAAATCATCAAATGGTTGGATGCTGGCATCATATACCCCATCTCAGACAGCACTTGGGTGAGCCCTATGCAGTATGTACCGAAGAAATGAGGAATTACTGTTGTCACCAATGAAAAGAACGAGCTGATTCCAACAAGAACGGTGACTGGATGGAGAGTATGCATGGACTACCGGAAGCTGAACAAAGCCACGAGGAAATACCATTTTTCGGTGCCATTCATTGACCAGATGCTAGACAGACTGGCAGGACATGAGTTCTATTGCTTTCTGGATGGATACTCGGGGTACAATCAGATTTCCATCGCCCCAGAAGATCAGGAGAATACCACTTTTACATGTCCGTATGGTACTTTTACTTTCCGCAGTATGCCATTTGGATTATGTAATGCCCCTGCCACTTTTCAGCGTTGCATGATGACCATCTTCTCAGACATCCTGGAGCAGAGTATGGAGGTATTCATGGATGATTTTTCCGTGTTTGGAGACTTTTTTTACCACTGTTTGCAAAATTTGGAACAGGTGTTACAAAGATGTGAAGATACCAACTTGGTACTCAACTGGGAGAAATGCCACTTCATGGTGCAGAAAGGCATTGTTCTTGGACACCGAATCTCACAAAAAGGAATCGAGGTAGACAAAGCAAAGATTGAAACAATTTAAAAACTACCTCCACCAACATCTGTCAAAGGGATTCAGAGCTTTCTTCGACATGCTGGTTTTTACAGGAGATTTATCAAAGATTTTTCCAAGATTGCTAAACCTCTTTGCAATCTTCTGGAGAATGATGTGCCTTTCAACTTCACCAAAGAATGTCAGGAAGCTTTTGAGATCTTAAAACAGAAGTCGGTCTCTGCTCCTATCATAGTAGCACCAGACTGGACCCTTCTATTTGAAGTGATGTGCGATGCTAGTGATTTTATTGTAGGTGCAGTTTTTGGACAACGCAAGGCAAAGATTTTCTACACCATTTATTACTCCAGCAGAACTCTGAATGAAGCTCAACTCAACTACGCAGCCACTAAAAAGGAGTTGCTTGCAGTTGTATTCGCTTTTGAAAAATTCCACTCCTATCTGCTGGGTTCCAAAGTGGTGGTCTACACAGATCATTCAGCAATCAAATATCTGATCGGAAGAAAGATGCCAAACCCATATTGATCCGTTGGATACTTCTTCTGCAAGAATTCGACGTGGAAATTCGAGACAGGAAAGGAACAGAAAACCAGATGGCAGATCATCTATCGAGGCTCAAGAATGGAGAAACAGCTGGTAAAGAATTGTCAATCAAAGAAACTTTTCCAGATGAACAGTTGTTTACCATAAAACAGCAGGATGTCCCTTGGTATACTGACTATGTCAACTTCATTGTATCAGGAAAATGGTCGTTGGAATGGACAACTCAGCAACGAAAGAAATTCTTCAAGGAAGTCAAGCACTATTTTTGGGATGAGCTGTACCTGTTCAAACGTTGTGCTGATCAACTATTGAGATGGTGTATTCCACATGAGGAGGTCAACAGTGTTCTACAACATTGTCATTCATCACCATACGGCGGACACTTCAGCGGGAATAAAACTGCAGCCAAAATCCTACAATCAGGTTTGTTCTGGCCCACTCTTTTTAAATATGCTTATCTTTTTGCTATTCAATGTGACAGGTGCCAGAGAACGGGGAATATTTCCAGGAGAAATGAAGGACCTTTGCAAAACATTTTGGAAGTATAGATATTTGATGTGTAGGGTATTGATTTTATGGGACCCTTTGTTCCATCATTCAGAAACCTGTACATCCTGGTTGTTGTAGACTACGTCTCCAAATAGGTCGAAGCAATTGCACTGCCATCCAATGATTCAAAAGTGGTGATCAAATTCCTTAAAAAGAATATTTTCACTCGGTTCGGAACACCTCGGGCAATTATCAGTGATGGTGGCACACATTTCTGCAACATATATTTTAATGCACTTCTATCCAAATACGGAGTTACTCACAAGGTTTCCACTACTTACCATCCACAGTCAAATGGACAGGTTGAAGTTTCAAACAGGGAAATCAAAAGAATCCTAGAAAGAACCGTTGGATCAACAAGTAAGGATTGTTCTGCAAAACTTGATGACGCATTATGGGCCTATCGGACAGCTTACAAGACACCCATTGGTATGTCCCCATATCTTATGGTATTTGGGAAAGCATGTCATTGTTGGACAATTATGACCATAGCATCACTATTTGTACATATCATGGTGTTGTTGTAAAAATTAACTATGTGACAAAGGAAATTGCTCTTTTATCATTTGTAATTAGATTACCGGGATATATAAATGATAAAAGTCCATATGATTAGTTCCGGATTGATAAGATATGAGACAGTATCAATCCATGAAGGTTTAATCATTAAAACATCCCTAGTCGGAGAATTATCGAGATTGGACATCAATAATGCAGAATAGACTAGTATTGCACTTGTGCGTGTTATGGGAGCATAACGGCATAGTTCTAATATATCTGGGTATTGGATACTCATGTAAGTGTAATAGGAGGTTGTGTTTACTGATGGTACGGAAACAGCTTTGCTCTGGATAGACCCCTCAGAATTCCATTGGTAGTATGACTATGTGTCTATGGAAGTCCGAATCAAGGTAGGTGTATTTGGTCTTAACCTGAGACTTGCACCGCTAATACTTGCGACAATCAATATACTTTGGTTTTGGTCGTCCAGGGCTTTAACCGGTTCTGTGTACGCCTCTTCTGGGTATATTGAGAATCGTAGTGTATTGGGTGTGATGTCGAGATAGAAGTATCACTCCAGTCATAGTGGAGATGATGGTCACGTAGGATACGAAACTAGTACTCTTTAGTACTGCAGTCATCGGGATAATATGACTAGGTCATGATTATCCGATTATAGAGACTAGTTACCAGAGATCCGATATGTGCTTGGTACGAGGCAGACACAATTCCAGCCCCAGGCCTAGCACGTGACATCAGATACGGGATCGCAATACGCAATACTACGTATACTACGCCTGATACAGATTACATATTCCTTTAAGAATATTTCTGGAGAATTGGGTAGGCACGGTGCTTTGCTAGAAGCCAACCATGTCTTGTAAATCGGTTAAAACATAGTACCAGGTACGTACGTGTTCGGATAGTCCGACGACCGGATTTACTGCCAACATATCCGAGGATCTCATGGGTCGATTCCCGAAGATTCACCGATGACGTATGACTCGCACATAATTAATCTAGGATTAATTATTAGAGAGAGAAAAATAATCTAGGATTAATTACGGAGATATTTTATCTGCGATAAAATAATTTTTAAAGAGAGAGAACGATTAATTTGGAATTAATCGATAAAATAATATATTCGATATATTATACGAAATTAGATTTCGACGCGGAATTAAAATTGGATTTTAATTCGGGCAAACGAGTTAATTTAGAATTAATTCGCTAGCGACGTGAATAGTAATTTTGCTAGGTAAAATTATTTAATTAAATTTGATTTAATTACGTCGCAATGGAAAATTCGTTAATTCAGAATTAGCGAACCCGAGCCCGGGATGTGTTTGCGAGGCCACTCCGATTTAGAATCAAATGCGGCCGCAAGTCACATCACTCGTCACATCGCATGTCAATCTAGTGATGGATGTCAAGTCACCTTTTGGTGAATGACAACTTGTCACTATTAATGATAGTGGTTGTTGAAGGCATTAATTGCCATTTTGGCTCCAAAATTTGTTTGACTTTTTGAAAGGCTAATACCAAATTTTGGAAAACACTTTTGGCATAATTTGTTTTTAGAAAACAAAATACAAAACAACTCTTATCTCTCTCCCTCATTTATTCGGCCTTGGGCCAATTTTTTTTCCCTCTCAATTTCTCTCAAAGCCGAGAGATGCAAGAAGAATAAGGAAGATTTATGGTAAATTTTTCCAATGCTAGCACATGAAGAGTCATCCAAATGTGATAGGGAAACAAACCCTTGAGCATGGAATCCACTAAAAAAGCTTGGAGCTTGTAGATCATCCATGGAGGGCTTGACCGAAAGATAAAGGAGCACAAAATGGAGGATTGCCGAGAGCTTCAAAGCTTGAAGAAATTTTTTTTGTTCCTCGCATCGCAAAAGCTGATCAATGTAAGTATGATTCTGCCATACTTCTTTGTTGTATTCACATATTTTCATTGCTTGAATGATCTTGGGACTATAGTAGAAACCCAACAGTCATCTGCCAGTTGAGCTTGAACACAAGGCGTACTGGGCACTAAAGAAGTTGAATCTTGATCCACAAGCTGTAGGAGAGAAAAGACTCCACCAAATCAACAAATTGGAGGAATTTCGCTTACAGGCTTATGAGAATGCCAAATTGTACAAATAAAAGACCAAGAAATGGCATGATCGAAAATTAGTGCACAGACAGTTGGAACCAAGGCAACAAGTGTTGTTGTACAATTCACGGTTGAAAATTTTCCCTGGAAAGTTGAAATCAAGGTGGTCAGGTCCATTTGTGATCACTCATGTTTTACCATATGGAGCTGTTGAGTTACTGGATCCCAACACCAACGAAACGTTCAAGGTTAACAGTCAGCGTGTCAAGCACTACTGGGGAGAATCATTTGAGCAACAAAAAGAGAGTGTCACTCTTTCAGATCCATCTTAACATTCAAGAAGTCACGTCTAGCTGACGATGTTAAACTTAGCACTCCCAGAGAGGCAACCCATGCAATTTATGTATATATTGTGATCTGGTGTGTTTTATTTTTGTGTGTTTAATTTTTGCAGGTAAATTCATTTCACGATGGAAGAAGCTCTCGCAAATCTTCACAAGCAATTTCCTTCTCTCCCTCAAAAATCTCTGATGAAAGTCTACAAAACTCGCTTGGAACGGATGAGACTACTGATGATCAAAGGTATTCCAACTGACATTCGTTGGATTATTGAAGCACGGGTCCGATTAGCAGGTGAGTCTTCTGAATCTTTTATTTCACATCTGTCTGGTTTTGGAAGAAGCACCTATGCAAAGAAACGTAGAGCTAGGCAAATGGGTGTTTGTTACAAATGTGCACGCTGGAATTGCAATACTCGTTGTCGTTCTTTAGGAATGGTGTCTGATAATCGCGAAGATAAAATAAAATTCATTAGGGATGGCTTGAGTAAGGAGCCTGTAGATGATATATCTTCGACTCTTGAGACGCATCCCAGTGGATATGTTTATATAGCCATTCGCAGATTACATACACAATTTCAAAGAGAAAGACAACAGTTAAGTCTTGGGAATCTGAATCAAAAAGACCCTGTTTGCCAATTTATAAGAAAATTGGATGGGAAGTTTGTCTCTGACGCATAGACGTCAATCAAGCCACTACTTTTCTTGTACATATTATATCTCTTTGTCGTTTCCTAATAATTATGATTTGTTTTGTTTTTTTTTTATTTTCTTCGACAGGATCCGGACCTTTTTGACTTTCACGATTTATTTTACTGTTTAACTAATAATTGTCATTTGGCAGGTACTAGTGCTATTATTTTTACTCACCATTTTTACTCACAATACGTAGCAGCAGCACAGGAATTGGGATGAGTCATAGTTGAGAAGAATATGGACCTAGTATATGGCGGAGGCAATCTTGGACTAATATGGATCATTTCAAAGGCCGTACAGGATGGAGGCAGTCAAGTTCTGGGAATCATCCCAAAACCCTTAGTAGAGGCGGATCTTATAGGATCATCAAACGGAGAAGAACTGATCGTACCAGGTATGTCTGAACGACTGGTGGAAATGATTAACCGTGTTGATGCTTTTATTGCTTTGCCAGGTGGTTTGGGCACGTTGGAGGAGATTTTTATAATATTATCTTGGGCGAACTTGAACATACACCAGAAACCAATTGGATTGTTCAACGTAGATGGATTTTATGATTTTCTTTTTGTCTTTCTAGATGATGTCCGGAGAAATGGGTTTGTGTCAAAACCTTTAAAAGAACTCATCTTCACTGCCAGAACTGGCCATGATTTAATTAACCAAATCTTAGCCTATGAACCACAAATTGACCTTATCATTTCAAAGATAAAATGGTCCGATGATGATCGTGGTAAGAAGCGTCGGATAAATCTGGATCTTAACCTTTAAATTTCCCATTTAGATGTAGAATTTCAGCTAACCAGATACTATCTTCTATACTCTTCTTCTACTATTTAAGACATTGGGGACAATGTCTCATTTAGGTTTGGGGGTGGGGAATAGTTGATTAGTATCTTGTTTATATTTTGTTTTTTATTCCAAAATTTTTCAAAAAATACAAAAAAATTGAAAAATTTTACAAAAATCAAAAAATTATTTTGTGTTTTTGTGTTTTTGATTTGATTAGTCGGGTGAAATTGGTAAGAGATAGTTGTGTAAGGAGTTTCCACTCCTGAGACGTATCTCAAACATATTTTCGAAACAAGTTAATTTTTTTTATTTCATTTTAAATTATTTAATTTATGAATTCTCCATAATACTGACTAAAATGGATCTTCATATGCTCAGTTAGCAGGTATTATCAACATGCATGGTAACATACGAACATAAGCTGTAATTGAAAAGTTTGTAATATTCAGTGCTATAGTTTAATTGGAGGAAGCATCTCAAAAAGCAATGGAGTAAAAAAAACATCTGAGCTCCGAGTTTTTAAGTCTGTAATGGTGTTTTAACACTTAGTGCGCTAAAGCCAACTGGTTTGGGAGTCACTGGCCCATCGCTACATGGATCAAAGATGTTGCAAAAATATATATATCTGAAGTCTGAGTAATTAAGTCCGTAGGGGTGTCTTAACACCTGGTGCCCTAAAGCCAACTGGTTTGGGAGCCACCGACCCAACACTCACTACATAGATGGAAGATATTGTATATAAAATAAAAAAAAATCAAAAAGAAAGAAAAAACCAAAAAAATCAGAAAAACTATTCCATTGCTGCTAAAAGGTGTGAATTCTGATAAAACTTTAGGACAAAAATATTACTCTCTTCTCAACTGCACTTGTGATTATTGTGGGCAAAAATGAGTTGATTAATATTTTGTTGGCTGTGTATATGGAGAATGGTAAATATAATCAGAGAATTTACTTATTCAGTAATTTAGAAAGAAAGAAAACAACTTGTGACTTGGAGTAGAAGTCTCACCTGATTAGTCACTAACTTCTTTATTCTATTTTGTCTTGTCTTTTTGCTTTTGTGTGCATTAGTTTCACTACATTTTTTACTTTTGTAAAATGTTTGTGGGTATCATTGCTGTAAACCCTCACGAGACTACAACTCGTCCACTAGGGACACCTAGGGGTTTAAAGGCTTTTGCATACGCTAAATGCAACCGTGATCCCTGCGAAAGTGGCTTAGTTAAATTTTATTTTAAAGATGTTTATGTTATTTTATTATGTGTTTTGCTCGAGGACTAGCAAAATGTCAGGTTTGGGGGTTTGATGAGTGGTAAATGTATCACTTTTCCCACTCATTTGACCTAATATTTTGTATAGTTTCTTGAGTTTTGTGAATATTTTGATGTGTTTTGTGTTATTTTGTAGATAAATAAAGTTTCAAGACTCTCTGGAGGTGATTTGGGGCCAAAACAGTGAAAAACAGACAAAAGGACAATTTGATAATTTTACGCGTCGCGACGCTCATGAGCGGAAAATATATCAATATTTACCGCCCCTTTTACTTAATATTTTGTTTAGTTTCTCGGGTTTGATGAACGTTTTGATGTGTTTTAGTTTATTTTGCAGATAAAATAATATTGGGACACAATGAAATCATTTAGGATGAAATGTGGGTCAAATAAGGGCAAAAATTGGACTTAACATATTAATTTTGGAGATTGGAAACTTGAAAGGGCGTTTTAACGAAGTGCAGTTTTGGAAATTCAAGTTTTACGCATCTGTCATATTTTGGGCATAACCTTTTACTCCGATATCGGATTGAGCTGATTCAAGTTCTAAATTATAGAAGACTCAAAGATCTACAACTTTGAAAGACAAAATAATTTCGAATTCTGAAGATTTCATGCCCGAAAGTGATGAACCATCCATAAGTATGTTGTGTGTAATTATTAAAGTCATTTTCAATCATTTTCAAAGCAAAAAATAAATTAATAAATAAATAATAAAAATTATCAAATCACCACCAAACATGATAAGCAATTAGTGGAGCAATTAATAATGGATTTGGTGGATGATTTGATGGAGGCAAAATTTTGCCTATAAATACCAAGCCATTTCATTTTTAAATCCATACTTTCTTTTAAAGAATTCCTTAAGAATACTAAGAAGATTGTATCTTGTTTGTTTATTTACAAATTTCAGTAATTAATTTCCGCTTTCGCAATTTCTTTTCTTTACTTTTCAGTTTTTAATTACAACAATTTACTTTTACGCACAATACTTTTCTTTCTTTAATTTTCAGTTATTACTTTTCAATAATGAGGAGGTAACTCCCCTTTACTGGGGTAAAAGGTAAAACTTTTATTACTAATATTTAGATTAATCTCCCTTAATTATAATATATAAACTAGTTAAAACCTGACTTAACGAGGATACCGCCATATTGGTCGGTTGGTAATTATTTAAATTGGTTTTAACCTGACTAAACTTGATACCGCATGATTGGTCGGTTGGTAATTAATTATTAATTTGACTTAATCTGGATACCGCCTATATGGCTAGTTGGTAATTATCATGCAAAGTTAATATATTATATTAAGGGAGATATCTAAAATAGAAGTAATAAAAGTGGTTCCTTTTACCTCAGTATTTTCTTTTATTGTACTTTTACTTTATTTAATTTTCAGCAATTTACTTTCAGCATTTACTTTCAGCAATTTACTTTTCAGCAATTTACTTTCAGCATTTACTTTTCAGTAATTTACTTTCAGCATTTACTTTCAGCATTTAATTTTCAGTATTTAATTTAAGCATTTACTTTCTATCATTTACTTTCAGCAATTTACTTTCAGCATTTTACTTTATGTCTTTTATTTTATTTAAGTTTTTACTAGCCCTAGTTATGTGTCGTAACTAAGTTAGTTATATGGGGTTGTGATGACTTCTAATATCACCGGTTTATAAGGGGTTATTTTATAGTTTGGGTAATTTAAAGGTTTACTTATTAAGTCTTAAGCTTAATGCATTTTGTTAATTGGCCACTAATAAAATTGATCTGGTAAATCTACAATAAACTTGACAAATGAATTTTAGGTTTCAGCCTTAGACTTAATAGCCCACGATCTTCCTCGAAGATAGATAACCCTTTAATAGATTTCCTTACAGGATATACATATACTTGTCGGGCGGGGGTAGCCATAATTGGAACTTAAACTTAATGAATCCAGGTAATTTGGTTGACATAGACATATGGTTCAATTTGGTTAAACTGGGTATTTGCGTCTGATCATCGATAGAGCTTTCGCATAATTTCGTGTTCCAGGTTAGTAAACCGATATATTATACAAACATGAAATAACCACTTCATCTTTAAAATGATATTGGAAGATTCACAACCCTAGATAGTTTCTTAATATTGAATTTTCTTAAACCTACTTTCGTGCAATTTTATTTACTTGTTTTTAAATTTAAAATCATCACCATTTCAAATCAATCAATCAACATGTTAGATACTAGTAATCATTTGACCTAATAAAATTAATAGATTAGGTATTAAGTCCTCATGGGATCGATACTTTTTATACTACTTGAACGATACGTGCGCTTGCGTTATACGCGTGTGATTACGCACCGGTCAAGTTTTTGGCGCCGTTGCCGGGGACTTATTTATCTTTCACTATTAGTTTTGGGGTTAGATACGTTACTTGTATCTAATTTCTTTTTACTTATTGTTTTTGTTTTCTTGTGTTTCAGGTTCTCAGAAACTACATGAGACGAACCAGTAGCTTTGAACTCCGACCGCTTGACCCAGAAATTGAAAGAACCATCAGACATTTGAGAAGGGAAAGGCGAGAAGGCCAAGAAGCTTTAGTCAACATGGAACCTGAACCTTTAGAAGTTGCACCACCGATACCCATTCGAGACAGAACCATTCCGGTGGTCGACGGCTTCATTTCCTGTATTATACTTCCTTCTTTACCAGCAAATGCGTGTGACATCAAAACATGCATCCAAATGATTCAGCAGTCAGTATAATTTGGGGGAAATGCAACTGAAGATCCTAATTTCCACATCAGCAACTTCCTGGAAGTTTGCGGTACTTTCAATTATAACCGAGCAGCTGAAGAAGCAATGAGACTGCGTGTTTTTCCATACTCCTTGAAGGACAGAGCTAAAGCTTGGCTACATTCACTACCAGCAGGTTCCATCACAACTTGGAACATTCTAGCCACCAAATTCCTTGCAAAGTACTTTCCACCAGCCAGAACTGCAAAGTTGAGGAATGACATTGTAGGCATTGCATTTTCGCATGTGAAACCCGATGATGAGTCTCAGTTGGAGGCACTACTTTTTTAGCTAAGGATATTGCGGGAAACGGAGGTCGGAAGGGGAAATTCAGAATAAATACGTCATCAAGTTCATTTCACAAGCTCACTGTGTTCGTTAGTGCTGCGTTCGTTACTACGTTCGAACGTCAAACAGATTGCGGACGTTCATGCCGCATTTGAATTGGCGTTCGAACGGAGCGGTATTTCTGGTTTTGCTGCTAACCTTGCACCCCAGCCCAATTAGCCCCCCAAAGCCCATAAAACACATCCCAATTTAAATAAATAGATATTAATTAAGACATTAACTAAATAAGATAATAATTAAATTAATTAAATAATTAAATAAAACATTTACCAAACATAAAATAAACAATTACCAACTTAAACTAAAATCATGCCTAATTAAAATGAATCCTAACCAATCAAAGCTAATTAAATATTTGACTTCCTAATCTAATAAGACATCTACCAATTTAAATTAGTTGACTTCCTAATTCAATAAGATACCCACCAATTTAGATTAGTTGACTTCCTAATTTAAAATATTTTGTCCCCCCTCAATCTTGTATATACCATCCTTAGGACTCCTAATTTGGAAACTAGATCTCTTCCTTGTGAGACAAGGGCAAACCCTAGCTCTCTTCTATATAAACATGCATTAACCTAGCCACACCATCTCTCCACTCTCTCTAAGACACGCCCAAGACAAAAAAAAACACTTGACATATACACAAAAAGAGAACAAAGAGCCCTAACCATCTCCTCCATAGCCGAATCCAAAACAAACCAAACTCACCCTTAGCCGAATCCAGAACACCAAAATCCTTCAAAGTCGAGACCACCACAAGCAATAACCCTCCTTAGCCGAATCAAAACACTCCCCTCATTCACCGAGAACACATCCCCCCATACAGCCCTTACAATCACTGAAACACCCCCTAAAACACGCCTAAACAGCCCTTAAATCACCTTAAAACAGCAGCCCAAATCCTCTTAAAACACTGCCTAAAAATCTTAAAAACAGTAACATAAAGAGACTGCATTCATAATCCTTAAAATAATCACACACAACTGCACTAAGAACCCACACAAACTTGGAACAGTTCATTGAAACGTCAAAACAGGTGGCCTGAGCAGTGAGCAGCAAAACAGAGGCCGAACAGGATCAGAACGGAGTTCGAACCGCAAGCAAAACAGCAAAGCAGTGAGCTAGGACGCTAAACCAGTGAACCGGAGAAGTTGAGGAGCTGTACCCTTCCGACGTCCGTGAAACGCAAGCCTGAAAGTTGGCAAAAAGGTTAGACCTGAGGGTACTTTTCACACCCGTGTTTATGTAACTTTCGTTATTTATTTTGACTGTATTTTACTTATTTGTCGAATCTTGTTTGTGTATGATGTGTGTTGTGGGTATTGGATGAATGGAAGAGTGTCGTCTCTTGTGGTATATAGGATGGAAACCCAGACGTAAATTCCGTAGCTGAATCCGAATGGACGGTAGTGCGGTCTGTACTTGGGATACAACTCCACGTACCACTTGAGTAAACGGCACCCTCTTTTGTTTTGTGTTGCTTTGGTTTATTTATTTTTCGTCACTTAAATTCTGCATGTTGCTTATTTGTGCATTACTAAATCGAGCGCATGGGCTTAGTAAGTGGAATGAAAGATCCCTTACGGGGGGCTTAAAGCCCTTTACCACGATGCTTTGCCGCGCCGGTTGACGTGTGTTCGGTTGGATGTAAGATGTGTTAAATCGGGCATACTTAGTTTGATATGATTGTCTTTATGTTTGTATGCATGATGCGATCGAGCGCATGGGCTTAGTAAGTGGAATGAAAGATCCCCTATGGGGAGGGGTTTAAAGCCCTTTACCACGATGCTTTGCCGCGCCGGTTGACGTGTGTTCGGTTGGATGTAAGATGTGTTCAATCGGGCATACTTAGTTTGATATGATTGTCTTTATGTTTGTATGTATGATGTGATGCGACGCGCATGGGCTTAGTATGTTGGTCTAAAGGTCCTCTCTTTGAGAGATCAAGAGCCCCAAAAGGCCACCTTTACGGCAGTACTTCGCCGCGCCCCTTTATTTTGTTGTCTATGTATTGCGTCTCATTTCATGCATCAGGTCTGTTCCCGCTCGAACGTGTTTACGAACGCAACTTGAACGCGCATGCATTTTGCCTTATCATGCATCAGGTCTCATTCCCATTCGAACGCGTTCACGAACACCATACGAACGTGAGCATTCTGTTTCATTTCTGTTCGAATGCGTTCATAAACGCCCCACGAACGTGAGTATTCTATTTCATTTTCGTTCGAACGCGTTCACAAACGCCATACGAACGTGTGCATTCTGTTTCATTCCCGTTCGAACGCGTTTACGAACGCTACTCGAACGAGAACCTTCTGTTTACCGTTCGAACGCGTATACGAACGCTGCACGAACTCATACGGTAAACAGATTCTCTCGCATCACATTATGACATGTCCATCTTGGCATATGGTTACCCCTTTTTTACGCTATGCATTTGTATTACCTCTCTAGTTGTCTATTTCTGTTATGCGCCTACAATATTATTTGTCGTCATTTTGATTTCCTTTACATTACACGCAAATGTTACCATGACTGTTTGTGTTTATATTTACATGAATGATTGAATTCTTATGACGTTATGTGTTTGTTGTTGCAAAGGCCTACCTTTGAGTATGTGAATTTGGCAATAAGATTTGGTTTCATGTATGTTAGATGTAAACTATACTTTTAAGCATGTGAATCTAGGATTGTGGTGCACTTGGAAATGTATGTCATAGGCTTGGTTGGATTATTGCATAAATATTTACATTACAAGTTGCATAAGTAAGGGACCATTCCGAACCCAATGGTTTGAGGTCTTCCTTTGCGAGGGGTGAGTGCGGCCTTAAATCTTTGTCCCGGTTCACACCGGGTGGCGACTCCCTTATTCTCCGGTTTAGTCCTCTGTTGGCTACTCCGTACTCCCAACTAGGCCCCCCGAGCCTGGAACAGCATTGCGTCGCCCAGATTCTGTGTTCCCACAGACATCACATCCTTCGTGCAATAAGATTCAGAATCCCTTTGCGAAGCTTGGGAAAGATTCAAAGATTTACTCCGGAAATGTCCTCATCATGAGATCGCAAAGTGGCTACAAGTCCAAACCTTCTACAATGGACTTTCTGGAATAATGAGAACCATAATTGATGCTGCTGCTGGAGGATCTTTGATGGCAAAAGGAGAAGATCAGGCCTGAGACTTAATTGAAGAAATGGAAAATAATAATTCTTTATGGCCAACAGAAAGGAGCTTGATCCAAAGAAGTGCAGGAATTTATGAAGTTGGAGCCAACACAGCACTGAATTCCAAGCTGGATGTGATTTACAAAAATCTGGAAACTCTTAACATGAAAGTTAATGGTGGATCCACAAGTTCACCATTTGGAGGAGTACTTGAGTCAGAATCTTACAACCAACAAGAAGAGACAGTGAACTATGTCAACAATTTCAACAAACAGGGGAACAATCCATATTCCAACACCTATAACCCAGGGTGGAGGAATCACCCCAATTTCGCATGGTGCAACAATTCAAGGCAAAAGAACTACCCACCACCTGGATTCCAACAACCAAATAAAAGCCAAGAGCGTGAAAAAGAACCAGGAATAATAAAAGTGTTGGCCTAGTTGAAGAAGCAAGAAGCAAAATACGATGCTTTAGCAGCTATGGTTCAAAATCAAGTAGCATTGAATCAAAACCATTCAGCCTCTATCAAAGCACTGGAGAATCAAATGGGACAACTAGCCAATGCTCAGAGTTACAGACCGCCAGGTAATTTTCCCAGCAATACAGAACCAAATCCAAGGAACCGAGGGAAGGAGCAATGTCAAGCCATCACCTTGAAAAGTGGTACTGAAATCAACAAAGATGTTGGAATCAAGGCAACAATTGAGGAAGTTTCAAAAGATGCAGTGCCACAGATGGAGGAAAAAGAAGCAAAGGAAAAAGTAAAAGATCAGATCACTCCACCTCCACCTTTTCCACAACGACTTCAGAAAAACAAACTGGACAAGCAGTTTGCTCGATTCCTGGAGGTATTCAAGAAGCTTCACATCAACATTCCATTTGCAGAAGCCTTGGAAGAAATGCCCAGCTATGTAAAATTCATGAAAGACATTCTTTCACGAAAACGGAGATTGGGAGATTACGAGATAATAGAATTGACGGAAGAATGCAGTGCCATCATTCAGAGGAAACTTCCCCCAAAGTTGAAAGATCCTGGCAGTTTCACTGTCCCATGCACCATTGGAGAACACTATATCGGTAAGGCTTTATGTGACTTAGGTGCAAGTGTTAATTTGATGCCTTTTTCTATTTACAGGAAACTGCAAATTGGAGAAGCAATGCCTACCTCAGTCTCATTACAACTTGCTGATCGAACGCTCGTATTTCCAAGAGGTGTTGTTGAAGATGTGCTGGTCAAAGTCGACAAACTCATTCTTCCAGCAGATTTCATTAACCTTGACATGGAAGAAGACAAAGATGTACCTATCATCATTGGAAGACCATTCTTAGCGACATGACGAACTGTGATTGATGTACAAAAAGGAGAAATGACCATGAAAGTTCAAGACCAAGAAGTTACCTTCAATGTTTTCAAAGCCATGAAATTCCCGAGCGATGAAAATGAATAAGAATGTTTCAGAATTGATGTTGTTGATAGTATCGTTCAGGATAGTGATACAACTCTCACGGACAAACTTGAAGCTTGCATCACCAACATCACTAACAACGAGCTAGATGCTGAAATCCTGGAATGTATCAACTACCTTGACAAACCATTTCGATTCAAAGCGACACCACAAGTGGAAAGCCTGAAACTGCCAAAGAAAGATCGAATCAAGTCTTCAATTGAAGAACCACCGCAATTGGAACTGAAGTTACTTCCGAGCCATCTCAGGTATGCATTTCTTGGAAACTCTTCTGAATTACATGTTATTATTTCTTCTTCACTAACATTGGAGCAGAAAGAAAAGTTGCTGAGAGTATTACGAGAGCACAAAAGAGCCATTGGCTGGACTATAGTAGACATTCGAGGCATTAGTCCATCATTTTGCATGCATAAGATTCTGATGAATGATGAGTACAAACCCACAGTGGAGCATTAACGGAGACTCAATCCAATAATGAAGGAGGTCGTAAAGAAAGAAATCATCAAATGGTTGGATGCTGGCATCATTTACCCCATCTCAGATAGTACTTGGGTGAGTCCTATGCAGTGTGTGCCGAAGAAAGGATGAATCACTGTGGTTACCAATGAAAAGAACGAGCTAATCCTAACCAGAACGGTGATTGGATGGAGAGTATGCATGGACTACCGAAAGCTGAATAAAGCAACACGGAATGACCATTTTCCGCTGACATTCATTGATCAGATGCTGGACATACTGGTGGGACATGATTTCTATTATTTTCTGGATGGATATTCAGGGTATAATCAGATTGCCATCGCACCATAAGATCAGGAGAAAACTACCTTTACATGTCCCTATGGTACTTTTGCTTTCCGTAGGATGCCATTTGGATTATGTAATGCTCCTGCCACATTTCAGCGTTGCATGATGGCCATATTCTCAGACATACTGGAACAGAGTATGGAGGTTTTCATGGATGACTTCTCTGTGTTTGGAGACTCTTTTGACCACTGCTTGCAAAATTTGGAACAGGTGTTACAAAGGTGCGAAAATACAAACCCGGTACTCAATTGGGAGAAATGCCACTTCATGGTGCAGGAAGGCATTGTTCTTGGACACCGGATCTCACAAAAGGGAATCGAGGTAGACAAAGCAAAGATTGAAACAATTGAAAAACTACCTCCACCGACATCAGTAAAAGGGATTCGGAACTTTCTCGGACATGCAGGTTTTTACATGAGGTTTATCAAAGACTTTTCCGAGATTGCTAAACCTCTGTGCAATCTTCTGGAGAAGGATGTGCCTTTCAACTTCACCAAAGAATGCCAGGAAGCTTTTGAGATCTTAAAAAAAAAGCTGATTTCTGCACACATCATTGTAGCACCAGACTGGACCCTTCCATTTGAAGTGATGTGTGATGCTAGTGATTTTTCTGTATGTGCAGTTTTGGGACAACGCAAAGCAAAGATTTTCCACACCATTTACTACTCCAGCAGAACTCTGAATGAAGCTCAACTCAACTACACAACCACTGAAAAGGAGTTGCTCGCTGTTGTGTACGCTTTTGACAAATTCAGCTTCTATCTGCTGGGTCCCAAAGTGGTGGTCTACACAGATCATTCAACAATCAAATATCTGATCACGAAGAAATATGCCAAACCCAGATTGATCCGTTGGATACTTCTTCTGCAAGAATTTGACGTGGAAATCAGAGACAGGAAATGGACAGAAAACCAAGTGGCAGATCATCTATCGAGGCTCGAGAATGGAGAAACAGCTGGAAAAGATCTGTCAATCAAAGAAAATTTTCCAGATGAACAGCTATTTTCCATGAAACAACAAGATGCCCCTTGGTATGCTAACTATGTCAACTACATTGTGTCAGGAAAATGGCCGTTGGAATGGACAACTCAGCAACGGAAGAAATTCTTCAAAGAAGTCAAGCACTATTTCTGGGATGAGCCGTACCTGTTCAAACGGTGTGCTGATAAATTATTGAGACGGTGTGTTCCACAAGATGAGGTCAATAGTGTTTTGCAACACTGTCATTCGTCACCATACGGCGGACACTTCAGCGGAAATAAAACTGCAGCCAAAGTCCTAAAATCAGGTTTGTTCTGGCCCACTCTTTTTAAAGATGCTTATCTTTTTGCTCTTCAATGTGACAGGTGCCAGAGAATGGGGAATATTTCGAGGAGAAATGAAGGACCATTGCAAAACATTCTGGAAGTAAAGATATTCGATGTGGGGGGTATAGATTTCATGGGACCCTTTGTTCCATCATTCAGAAACCTGTACATCCTGATTGCTGTAGACTACGTCTCCAAATGGGTTGAAGCAATTTCACTACCATCAAATGATTCAAAAGTGGTGATCAAATTCCTGAAAAAGAACATTTTCACTCAGTTCGGAACACCTCGGGCAATTATCAGTGATGGTGGCTCACATTTCTGCAACAGATACTTTGATGCACTCCTATCTAAATACACAGTTACTCACAAGGTTGCAACTGCTTATCATCCACAGTCAAATGGATAGGTTGAAGTTTCAAACAGAGAAATCAAAAGAATCTTGGAGAGAACCGTTGGATCAACAAGGAATGACTGGTCAAAAAAACTGGATGATGCATTATGGGCCTACCGAACAGCTTACAAGACACCCATTGGTATGTCCCCATATCGATTTGTGTTTGGGAAAGCGTGCCATCTGCCAGTTGAGCTTGAGCACAAGGCGTACTGGGTACTAAAGAAGTTGAATCTTGATCCACAAGGTGCAGGAGAGAAAAGACTCCACCAAAGCACCGAATTGGAGGAATTTCGCTTACAGGCTTATGAGAATGCCAGATTGTACAAAGAAAAGACCAAGAAATGGCATGATCGAAAAATAGTGCACAGACAGTTGGAACCAAGGCAGCAAGTGTTATTGTACAATTCACGATTGAAACTTTTCCCTGGAAAGTTGAAATCAAGGTGGTCAGGTCTATTTGTGATCACTCAGGTTTTACCATATGGAGCTGTTGAGTTACTGGATCCCAACACCAACAAAACATTCAAGGTTAACAGTCAGCGTGTCAAGCACTACTGGGGAGAATCATTTGAGCGACAAAAAGAAAGTGTCACACTATCAGATCCAGCCTAACGTTCGAGAAGTCACGTCTAGCTGACGATGTTAAACTTAGCGCTAGTAGGGAGGCGACCCATGCAATTTGTGTATATATTGTGATTTGGTGTGATTTAATTTTGTGTGTTTAGTTTTTGCAGATTAAGACATTTCAGGATGGAAGAAGTTCTCGCAAATCTTCACAAGTAATTTCCTTTTCTCCCTCAAAACTCTCTGATGAAAGTCTACAAAGCTCGCTTGGAATGGATGAGATTACTAATGATCCATGGTGTTCCTAATGATATCCGTTGGGTAATTGAAGCATGGGTCCGATTGGCAGGTGAGTCTTCTGACACTTTTATTTCACATCTGTCTGGTTTTGGAAGAAGCACCTATGCAAAGAAATGTAAAGCTAAGCAAATGGGTGTTTGTTACAAATGTGCACGCTGGAATTGTAATACTTGTTGTCGTTCTTTAGGAATGGTGTCTGATAATCGCGAAGACAAAATTAAATTCATTAAGAATGGCTTGAGTAAGGAGTCTGTAGATAATATATCTTCGACTCTTGATATGCATCCCAGTGGATATGTTCATATAGCCATTGACAAATTGCATACACAATTCCAAAAAGAAAGACAACAGTTAAGTCTTGGGAATCTGACTCAAAAAGACCCTGTTTGCCAATTTATAAGAAAATTGGATGGGAAGCTTGTCCCTGACGCATAGACGTCAATCAAGCCGCTACGTTTCTTGTACATATTATATCTCTTTGTCTTTTCCTAATAATTGTGATTTTTTTATTGTTTTCTTTTACTTTCTCCGACAGGATCCAGACCTTTTTGACTATCACGATTTATTTTACTGTTAACTAATAATTGTCATTTGGCAGGTACTAGTGCTATTATTTTACTCACCATTTTCAGGTATTATAAATTCAACTCATCATTGCACTTTTGAAAACATCCAGAGTAAAATATGGAAGCCACTTCAAGAAGACGAGTTGAAAACATCTGTGTATTTTGCGGTACTAGTGTTGGTGTTAAGCCACAATACTTAGAGGCAGCACAAGAATTGGGTCGAGTCTTATCTGCAAGGAATATGCACTTAGTATATGGCGGAGGCAATCTTGGACTTATGGGGATCGTTTCAAAAGCTGTACAGGAGGGAGGCTGTCATGTTTTGGTAATCATCCCAAAACCTTTGGCAGAGGCGAATCTTATTGGACTATCAAATGGAGATGAACTTATTGTGCTAGATATGTCCGAGCGACTAGTGGAAATGATTAATCGTGCTGATGCATTTATTGCATTGCCAAGTGGCTTGGGTACATTGGAGGAAATTTTTACAGTGTTATCTTGGGAAAACCTGAACATACACCAGAAACCACTTGAACTGTACAACGTTGAATGATTTTATGATTTTCTTTGTGTGTTTCTTGATGATGCCCGGAGAAATGGGTTTGTGTCAAAACCTTTAAAAGAACTCCTCTTCACTACCAGAACTGCTCCGGATCTAATTGACCAAATCTTAGCCTATGAACCACAAATTGACCCTATCCTTTCAAAGATAAATTGGTCCGAGGACTATCGTGGTAAGAGGCGTCAGATTAATCTGGATCTTAACCTTTAACTTTTCGTGTAGATTTTCAGTTAACCAGGTACTATCTTCTAAACTCTTCTTCTACTGTTTAAGACATTGGGGACAATATCTCATTTAGGTTTTGGGGAGGAAATTAGTTGATTAGTATCTTGTTTTTAGTTGTGTGTTTTTTTTATTTTTAGGCCAAAGTTTTTTGAAAAATACAAAAAAATTGAAAAATTTTCAAAAATTACAAAAATATTTTGCGTTTATTTTGACTAAAAATGGTGAAATTGGTAAGAGATAGCTGAGTAAGGAATTTCCACTCCTGAGACGTATCTCAAACCTATTTTAGAACAAGTTAATTTTTGTTAATTTCATTTTAAATTATTTAATTTGTGAATTCTCCATAATACTGACTAAAATGGATCTTCATATGCTCAGTTGGCAGGTATTATCAACATGCATGGTAACATACGGACATGAGTTATAATTGAAAAGTTTGTAATATTCAGTGCTCTAGTTTAATTGGAGGCAACATCTCAAAAAGTGATGGAGTAAAAAAAAAGACGTCTGAGATGCGAGTTATTAAGTCTGTAAGGATGTCTTAACACCTAGTTCCCTAAAGCCAACTGGTTTGGAAGTCACTGGCCCAAAGCTCGCTACATGGATCAAAGATGCTGTAAAAATATATATATCTGAAGTCTGAGTAATTAAGTTCGTAGGGGTGTCTTAACACCTGGTGCCCTAAAGCCAACTGGTTTGGGAGCCACCGACCCAACACTCGCTACATAGATGGAAGATATTGTATATAAAAAAAATCAAAAATCAAAGAAAAAAATCAGAAAAATCAGAAAAATTATTCCATTGCTACAAAAAGGTGTGAATTCTGATAAAACTTTAGGACAAAAATATTACTCTCTTATCAACTGCACTTGTGACTGTTGTGGGCAAAAAAAATGAGTTATTTAATATTTTGTTGGCTGTGTATATGGAGAATGGTAAATATAATCGGATAATTTACTTATTCAGTAATTTAGAAAGAAAGAAAACAACTAGTAACTTAGTATAGAAGTTTCACCTGATTAGTCACTAACTTCTTTATTCTCTTTTCTCTTGTCTTTTTACTTTTGTGTGCTTTAGTTTTATTATCTTTTTACTTTTGTAAAACGTTTGTGGGTATCGTTGCTGTAAGCCCTCACGAGACTATAACTCGTCCATTAGGGACACCTAGGGGTTTAAAGGCTTGTTGCATATGCTAAATGCAACCGTGATCCCTACGAAAGTGGCTTAATTTAATTTTCATTATTTCTTGTATTTTATTTTGTTGTTTTGATCGAGGACTAGCAAAATGTTAGGTTTGGGGGTGTGATGTGCGGAAAATATATCAATATTTACCGTCCATTTTACTTAATATTTTGTTTAGTTTCTCGGGTTTGATGAACATTTTGATGTGTTTTAGTTTATTTTGCAGATAAAATAATATTGGGACACAATGAAATCATTTAGGACGAAATGTGGGTCAAATAAGGGCAAAAATTGGACTTGACATATTAATTTTGGAGATTGGAAACTTGAAATGGCGTTTTAACGAAGTGCAGTTTTGGAAATTCCAATTTTGCGCATCTGTCGTATTTTGAGTATAACATTTCACTCCAATATCGGATTGAGCTGATTCAAGTTCCAGATTAACGAAGACTCAAAGATCTACAACTTTTAAAGACAAAATAATTTTGAATTCTGAAGATTTCATGCCCGAAATTGATGAATCATCCAGAAGTGTGTTGTGTGTAATTATTAAAGTCATTTTCAATCATTTTCAAAGCAAAAAATAAATTAATAAATAAATAATAAAAATTATCAAATCACCACCAAACATGATAAGCAATTAGCGGAGTAATTAATAATGGATTTGGTGCAGTAATTAGTAAAGCAATTAATAATGGATTTGGTGGATGATTTGATGGAGGTAAAATTTTGCCTATAAATACCAAACCATTTCATTTGTAAATTCATACTTTCTTCTAAGGAATTCCTTAAGAATACTATGAAGATTGTATCTTGTTTGTTTATTTACAGCTTTCAGTAATTAATTTCCGCTTTCGCAATTTCTTTTCTTTACTTTTCAGTTTTTACTTTCCGCAATTTACTTTTACGCACAGTACTTTTCTTTCTTTAATTTTCAGTTTTTACTTTTCAGTAATGAGGAGGTAACTCTCCTTTACTGGGGTAAAATGTAAAATTTTATTACTAATATTTAGATTAATCTCCCTTAATTATAATATATAAACTAGTTAAAACCTAACTTAATGAGGATACCCCCATATTGGTCGGTTGGTAATTATTTAAATTGGTTTTAATCTGTTCAAACTGGATACCGCCTGATTGGTCGGTTGGTAATTAATTATTAATTTGACTTAATCTGGATACCGCCTATATGGCTGGTTGGTAATTATCATGCCAAGTTAATATATTATATTAAGGGAGATATCTAAAATAAAAGTAATAAAAGTGGATCCTTTTACCTCAGCATTTTCTTTTATTGTACTTTTACTTTATTTACTTTTCAGCAATTTACTTTCAGCATTTACTTTTCAGCAATTTACTTTTCAGCAATTTACTTTCAGCATTTACTTTTCAGTAATTTACTTTCAGCATTTACTTTCAGCATTTAATTTTCAGTATTTAATTTCAGCATTTTACTTTCCGTCATTTACTTTTCAGCAATTTACTTTCAGCATTTTACTTTATATCTTTTATTTTATTTAAGTTTTTACTAGCCCTAGTTATGTGTCGTAACTAAGTTAGTTATATGGGGTTGTGATGACTTCTAATATCACCTGTTTATAATGGGTTATTTTATAGTTTGGGTAATTTAATGGTTTACTTATTAAATCTTAAGCTTAATGCGTCTTGTTAATTGGCCACTAATAAGATTGATCTGGTAAATCTACAATAAACTTGACAAATGAATTTTAGGTTTCAGCCTTAGACTTAATAGCCCACAATCTTCCTCGAAGATAGATAACCCTTTAATAGATTTCCTTACATGATATACATATACTTGTCGGGCGGGGGTAGCCATAATTGGAACTTAAACTTAATGAATCCAGGTAATTTGGTTGACATAGACATATGGTTCAATTGGGTTAAACTGGGTATTTGCGTCTGACCATCTACAGAGGCTTTCGCATAATTTCGTGTTCCAGGTCAGTAAACGATATATTATACAAACATGAAATAACCACTTCATCTTTAAAATGATATTGGAAGATTCACAACCCTAGATAGTTTCCTAATATTGAATTTTCTTAAACTTACTTTCGTGCAATTTTATTTACTTGTTTTTAAATTTAAAATCATCACCATTTCAAATCAATCAATCAACCTGTTAGATACTAGTAATCATTTGACCTCATAAAATTAATAGATTAGGTATTAAGTCCTCGTGGGATCGATACTTTTTATACTACTTGAACGATATGTGCGCTTGCGTTATACGCGTGTGATTACGCACCGGTCAGACGCCTAACATGCGCCATGAGCTGCTAACGTACGCCGAGGGACACGTGTTAGAATCTGAAAAGTTTGACTTGCTAACGTGCATTGTGCCACATGTCAACATCACAGCAGATCTACTAACGTGTGTCGTGCCATGTGTCATCATCATATGGTGCCGACAATCGCCATCACCACGTGTCACCACGTGTCACTCCACGTGTTAGCCATGTCATCGTCCACATCAGCAGTAGACCGAGTCAACGTGCCACGTCACCGCCATGTCATCATCAGCCAATCACAACCCCCACGTGTCGTAATCCTACGGTGCCGACAATCACTATCGCCATGTGTCGCCACGTCATCACCATATCATCGCCATATCACTGCCACGTCAGCTCAATTATTGAGTTAATCATCCACATCGCCACGTCATTGGATAAGAATCTCGGTGGACCAACTAGAAGCTAACACGTGTCGCGTCACGATGCGTGAAGCTTGCGCATCACGACGCGGAGACCCCATCAACGTCTATAAATTCAGCTCGAGGTTTCAGTTTTAGATGTACATTCCTCTCTGTAATTCTCTGAATTAATAAGGAGTTTGTATCTATTCTTCTTTTAATCTCAGTTTTGTAATTAATTTTAATTACGTTCTGTAATAGTAATTTACTTTCTTTACTTTTTCAGTTTTTACTATTCAGCTATGAGGAGGTAACTTCCCTCTGCTAGGGTGAAAGGTAAAAATTTTATTACTGCTATTTAGATTAATCTCCCTAATTATAATATATTCACTATTCAAAATTTAACTTAATGAGGATACCGCTATATTGGCCGGTTGGTAATTGATATTAAATTGATTTTAATTTGACTAAGCAATGATACCGCATGGTTGGTCGGTTGGTAATTTACCGCCTATATGGCTGGATTATGGACAAATATTATTACCGCCTTAATGGCTGATTGGACTTAATTTGACTTAATCAGGCTACCGCCTATATGGCTAGTTGGTAATACCATCACAAGTGAATATATTATATTAAGGGAGATATCTAAAATAGTAGTAGTAAAAGTAGATCATTTAACCCTAGCATTTTATTTTTGTAATTTTACTTTTCAGTATTTACTTTACCGCATTTACTTTTCAGCATTTTATTTTATGTCTTTTACTTTTAAGTTTTTTTTACTAGCCCTAGTTATGAGTCGTAACTAAGTTAGTTATCTAGGGTTGTGATGAATTCTAATATCACTGGTTTATAAGGGGTTATTTTGTAGTTTGGGTAATTTAAAGGTTTACTTATTAAGTCTTAAGCTTAATGCGTCTTGTTAATTGGCCACTAATAAGATTGATCTGGTAAATCTAAAATAAACTTGACAAAGGAATTTTAGGTTTCAGCCTTAGACTTAATAGCCCACGATCTTCCTTGAGGATAGATAACCCTTTAATAGATTTCCTTACAGGATAGACATATACCTGTCGGGCGGGGGTAGCCATAATTGGACCTTAAACTTAATGAATCCAGGTAATTTGGTTGACATAGACATATGGTTCAAATGGGTTATACTCGGTATTTGCGTCTGACCATCGACAGAGGCTTTCGTATAATTTCGTGTTCCAGGTTAGTAAACCAATTTATTACACAAATATGAAATAACCACTTCATCTTTTAAAAGATATTAGAAAGATTCACAACCTTAGATAGTTCCTTAATATTGAATTTTCTTAAACCTACTTTCGAGCAATTTTATTTACTTATTTTTAAGTTTAAAATCATCACCATTTCAAATCAATCAATCAACCTGTTAGATACTAGTAATCATTTGACCTCATTAAATTAATAGATTAGGTATTAAGTCCTCGTGGGATCGATACTTTTTATACTACTTGAACAATACGTGTGTTTGCGTTATACGTGTATGATTACGCCGGTCACCCCTACCAAATATTTTTCGGGGGTGCTAAAGGGGAGTGGCCTCACGCCACTTAGCCATAAAATTCAAAGTCTCATAACATATTTTGGAGCCCCCAGAGCATAGAAGAACGCCTAGAGCAAGGCATTGCCGAGTGCTTCAATTGGAGTTGGAGTTTGAAGGCAAAGTCTACAACAAGAGTGTTTTCTTCCATTTTCTCTCTAGTTTATCTTTTACGAGTCCTTGTTTTGTATTTATAGTAATTAGCTTGTGTTTATTGTTTATTATGAGTAGCTAATTCATTAAATTTAGGGTTGTAATGGATCCAAGCATGTTTGATTAATTATTTGCATATTTTTATTCCTTTGGGTTTGTTAATTATTATGTATTATTCTCTGTACTTGGGTGTTTATTTTATTTGTTTGGCCAACAATAGAATAATTTTGGTAAATCCTTAGGAACTCGACGAAGGAAATTTCGATTAGCCGTGTGAATAATAGCGTGTGATTTATTCGGTGAATAAATTTTCCTGCAGGATAGCAATATACTTAAAGGGCATACATAACCAATATTAGAAGTTGTTCTTAATGAATTTGGTTTAAATTAATTAACATAGAAATATGGTTAATTACTTTAAATTGAATATTTTCACCTAATCATCGAAATAGACTTGTGAATAATTTAGTGTTCTAGGTCAATAATTAGTAACAACCAAATTGAATGAAAAATGCATGGATGCATTGCGTGCATGCTTAGGTGAAATTATAACCCTAGGTTCTTTTATCTTATAAGGTTTCTTCAAAAAGTGTTATTTGTTCTCTGTTTAATTTCAGTTAAATTTGATTAAATCAACTCTTCTCCTCAATAGTTTATTTTAAGTTATATAGATTAGTCTTGGTTTTAATAAAAGATATATTAAATCTATGTGGGTTTGACATCCGATTATCAGTCACTATATTACTTGAGCGATAGTGCAATTGCATGTTAGATACACAATATCGCGATCAATATTCTTGGGAAAAACTAAATTTTATTTCATCATCGAACAATTCGAAAGGTTCAAAATAAAAAAAGGAAGATATAATGCAATAATCATGTTTATATGAGGTGGTGTCCCTTAGGATTAGGTATCTTACCTAAGTCGATCAAGTCTCGAATCTCATGAATAAGGTGGTTGCAATTATCGGTATCAAGTCATTTTTCTTAGTGGAAATGGAAGTATTGGTCTAGATTAATGTAGTGAGGTACTAGATTTGGCAATGGTCTGGGTTATAGCAGTCTTAATAGTCATTGTCTCTTAAGCTCATCCAAATGTTGGACAATTATGACCCATAGCATCACTATTTGTACAGATCATAGTGTTTTTGTATAAATTAACTATGTGACAAAGGAAATTGCTCTTTTATCATCTTTGGTTTTGGTCGTCCAGGGCTTTAGCATGTTCTGTGTACGCCTCTTCTGGGTATATTGAGAATCGTAGTGTATTGGGTGTGATGTCAAGATGGAAGTATCACTCCAGTCATAGTGGAGATGATGATCACGTAGGATACGGAACTGGTGTTCTTTTATGCTGCAGCTATCAGGATATTATGACTAGGTCATGTTTATCCGATTATAGATACTAGCTACCAGAGATCCAATATGTGCTTCGTACGGGGCAGACACAATTCCAGCCCCAGGCCTAGCACGTGACATCCGATACTGGATCGTAATACGCAATACTACGTATACTACACCTGATAAAAATTATATATTCCTTTAAGAATATTTCTAGAGAATTGGGTAGGCACGGTGCTTTGCTAGAAGCTAACCATGTCTTGTAAATCGGTAAAAACGTAGTACTATGTACGTACGTGTTCGGATAGTCCGACGACCGGATTTACTGCCAACATATCTGGAGATCTCATGGGTCGCTTCCCGAAGATTCACCGATGACGTATGACTCGCACTTTATTAATCTGAGATTAATTATAAGAGAGAGAAAATTAATCTGGGATTAATTACGGAGATATTTTATCTGGGATAAAATATTATTTAAAGATAGAGAACGATTAATTTGGAATTAATCGATCAAATAATATATTCGATATATTATACGAAATTGGATTTCGACGCGGAATTAAAATTAGATTTTAATTCGGGAGAACGGGTTAATTTAGAATTAATTCGTTAGCGACGTGAATAGTAATTTTGCTAGGCATAATTATTTAATTAAATTAAATTTAATTACGTCGCAACGGAAAATTCGTTAATTCAGAATTAGCGAACCCGAGCCCGGGAGTGTTTGCCGGCCCACTCATATTTCGAATTCAAGTGCGGCCCACAAGTCACATCAAGCGTCAAATCACTAGTCAATCAAGTGATGGATGTCTTGTCACTTTGAGTGATTGACAACTAGTCACTATTCATGATTGATGGTGGTGGTTGGATGGCTTTATTGCTTGTACCTTTTTGGATTTGGAATTCAATTTTTTGGTATATCATTTATTTGATTTTAGAAATAAAATAACCAACACACTTGACTTTCCTCTCTCTCACTTCTCTTCTCCAAATTCGGCCAAGGGCCATTTCCTTCTCAAAATTTCTGCAATTTCCGTGAGCAATGAGAAGCAAGGGAAAGATTTGCGGCAAATTTTTCCGAGTGCTAGCACACATTATGAGTCTTACGAAGGTGATAGGGAAACCCACCCGTGGGCATAGAATGCACACCCAAGCTTGGAGCTTGGCCGAGCAAATGAAGCACAAAATGGAGGCCAAAATCTGTGAGCACCTTGGAGGAAAAGCTTGAAGATTTTTGTTGTTCCACGCATCGCAAAAGCCGATCAATGTAAGTATGATTCCGCCATACTTCTTTTAAGTATTCACACATGTTTCATTGCTTGAATCGATCTTGGGACTAATCTAGAAACCCAACAATGGTATCAGAGCCAGGTTGAGCATGAAATATACTTAGGGTAAAATTTGGGTAAAATTGGATTTGAGCATGTTTTCTAAATTACTTGTTTGAGCATGCTTGTATATGGATGACTTGGAGTTGTTTGTGATCAATTTTGTGAAAAATGGATTGGATCAATTTTTTCCCAAAATGCTAGGCTTGGCCGAAACATAAGACTACCCTAATGTCATGGTGATTTTTGATTTTGATCATTGGATGAGTTCAAATCATTTGGGTAATGTTGATTTAGGATTTAATTGGATTGAAACCGAATCGGACAAAGAAATCCCCAAATTGCCGTGACCACTATGCATGGAAAATGATTGATTTTTTTGATTCAAATGTGTTGGACATGTTCTGATGATAATAAGCATAATTAATTGTGTAAATTGATGTTTTGGAAATATTAATTTGGTTAATTAATTATGGCATACACTTTAGGTTAATTAAATTATGAAATTTGGAATTTTAGTAATTTAATTAATTGAGCCAAATTTGGAATTGGGCTTGTAAAGTTGTATTTGGGCTTAATGGTCTTGGTTGGGCCAAGTTTGATTTAGGCTAATTGGTTGGATCCAATTGGGCCCAAAACCATTTCCATAAAGTCCAAATACAACTAATGGACCTTTAGATTTTAATTGGGCCTAATGGGTCTAAATTGGTTTCTTGGCAAATAAGGGTGATTCCTTAAATGGGCTTTGGTATTTGGGTTTGACCCATATTGACCAAAAGTCCATGCCTTAAGAAATTAATTAAAAGCCCATTGGACTTTAATTAAATTAACATTGGATGTTAATCGGGCTTTGAGACCCGTAACGATTAGATTTGGAATCTAAGTCGTAAAGGCTCATTAAGAAGTGTAAATATTTAATTTAGAATTAAATATTGAATTAGTATTAAATGCAAATTAAATTGGATTTAATGTTGTAGTTTAATATAATTCAAGAATTCGTACTTTGAGTACTTATTTGCAAAACGAGTTTGACTCGCGCAAAATCAAATCGTTGTTTGAACATTGGATGGTCATTAATTTCAGATTAATTAATTGGATTAGATTGATTGATAACATGCTTTGTGTGAATACATGGATGCGATGTATGAATAATGTATATTGGATGGATATTAGATGGGTGAGGGCAATTTTGGAAATTGTTGTAATAAATTTAGAATTTATTAATTGGATCTGCGTGTCCAGCCTATTACCTCTTGACTCTTTGTATTTCTCTTCTCACTTATTTCCCTCAATGTAAATGAGGTTTCTTTAGAAGTGTTATGTAATCGGGTAGAAGTAATACTTGTGCTAGTGGGAGAGAGGATTGGGAGAGATTTGTTCTAGGAACAAAATGTGTTAAGTATCCATCCTCATATCATTATTATTTTATTTATAAGCGCCTTATTATGTTTTTAGAATGCATGTTTAAGGGTGTATGATGATGAGACCTTAACAAAGATAATTAATTGGTTGCCAATTACGCGAAAAAAACCCTCACTACATATTAAGCGTTTTTCCTTCCATTGAGTGATTCTTACTCAAGATCCAAGATTGGCACTGGTTTGTTGGCCAAAGTCAAGACCTTTGTCCGTCGCGGATGTGTTTGAATCATGAAGGCTTTGTTCCATATCGGTGTCTTGTCCAAGTTGTGATTTGTTAGCCAAAGTCAAGATCACTTCTTGTCCATCGACATCGATTACGAAGCTTTCCATGGTCAATGGGTTCCGCTTAACTGGGATCATTAAGTTTGTTGTGCCAAAGCCAAGGCTTAATTAATTCAGAGGAAAAAGGTTAGGGAATATATTGGATATATTGGCATATATAAGATATATGTTTCGGACTTGGATGTCCACCTACTGGATCTAGGAATTGGATGGGATTCAATTGATCTTAGAGATCTACCTAGTTAATTATCATACAATTTGTTGGTCAAAGTCAAGATTGTGTGTTATTTAACGAGATCCTAGCCCACTAGGAAACAAGGTTTCCCGAGTACTCCACAGAGGGTTAGAGGCTCGCCGAAAAATAATGGGAGGCAAGTATTAAATTTGCAATATTCGTTTAGTTACTTGCCAATACGAGCTCAATTTTTCGTCATTAATAAATTAATATATTAGTTGGACTAATATTTAATCGTTGTTTTAAATTAAACTGTTGGACTGTACTCAAACTACTTCAATTAATAGTTGATTTTATAATTGGATTATAGTAATCAATATAATTGAATTTAACCAATTAAATTATAGTTGATTATATAGTTAGACTATAGTAATCATTATAATCTATAGTAGCTGAAATCGTTGATTGGATAGTTGGACTATAGCAATCAAGAATAACTGAAAGATTAGTGTTTAAAACATAATCCTGGGTGAAAATGTCATTAAACGACTTTAATTTTCAGATTGGGAATAAAATCTCAGGATAGTCCTGGAGAGACCGAGAAGTTACTTTATTTGATAGAGTGACGTCTCGAGCCTAAGCCCGGAGTTGAGCAATAGTAGAACATGATATTTGGAATATTCATGTGATGATAACTTTAGTGCTTAATCCGTTATGCTTGCCACAAAGACTCCTTAATTTCTTAGTCAGAACTAAGGATTAGATCCTTATAGTATGATATTGAAATTGAAGGATCTTCATAGATCTATCCTTAGATCTTAGAAGTACAAATTGCAATAGAAAACTCTTGGAGAGTTAAAGGCGATACTCAAGGAGACAAAGCCAGAGTTTGCAATAGGGCAAGAAGCGCAAGGCGCATCTTACTTCGACATCCCAGAAGGCCAAGGCTTGACCAAAGGCTTCTGGGGTGTGGAAAAGGGGCAAAGGAAAAATCATCACAAGTCTTCTAGGAAGACAAAGGACATATCCCAAGATGTCTGCCTAAACTGTGGCAAACGGGGTCACTAGAAGCGTGACTGGCGTATGGACAAGGCAGACATGAAGGAATTGAAGACGGGCAAGGCTCCGACTTCAAATATGTTTGTCATAAACATGTTCGCTACTAGTATTAAAATTGGATTTTAGATACTGAGTGTGGTACATAAATATGTACTGATGTGCAGAATCTACTGACAAGCAGGATACTGACTTCAGATGAGATTGATCTGCGAATCGAAAATGGGACGAGAGTCGCTGTTTTGACCGTAAAGACCTAAGTTTAGGAACTACCCTTCGGGTATGTACTTAAATTAGGAGACTGTTAGAATGTAACTAGTTTGACTAGAAACATTATCTCTATATCAGGGTTTAACCCGTTGGGGGTATACCTTTATATTCTAGAACACTAAAGTGTTTTATTTTATAAAGATGATATTGAGATAAACACATTAGATGTGAATAACAGTATTTATATTTTGAATATAAATAAATCTCAAAAATATTACATGACAAACAAATAGCTCAAACTAAATTAATCAGTTAAGACTTATTTGTGGCATTGTTGTCTGAGACACATTAAACAAGACTCGTATATCCACACTTTTGAAGAGTGGATACTAGGACGGATTTGATTCTATTCAAATGATGTCTACGAATCTAGTTTATTAGGCAAAGTGCCTAAAACACCTTTTACTTGGTAAAAGTGCAAGTGCCACCGATCTGTAAGCCCTCGTTCATAGTGACGTAAGTGGGCCCATGTCTAGCTAGGCTAGAGGTGGATATGAATACTTTGAAACCCTTACGAATATGGCATCGCGTTATGGTTATGTGTTTCTTGTGAAACACGGATCGGAAACTTTTGATGAATTCAAAGAGTTTCGACACGAAGTAGACAGACAGACCGGCTAAAGTATTAAACCGTCACGGTTAGACCATGATAGAAAATTCTTAAGCAATAAGTTTCTCAAATACTTGAAAGAGTATAGTATTCTTTCAATGAGGACTCCTCCCGGAACACCTCAATTGAGCGGTGTGTCCGAACAGAGAAACCAAACCTTGTTGGACATAATAAGGTTAATCATGAGTCGCTCTGAGCTACCATTTCCTTCAAAGGATACGCATTAATCAGTGCAAAACTTATTTTGAATAAGGTTCCATGAAAATCTGTTTGACATACTTCATATTAGATATGAACAGGAAAGAAACCGGGTTTTCTCATTCCTAAATATTTGGGTATGCTAGGCATATGTTTGGATGATACCAAACTAAAACCCAAATCGGATAAGTGCCTAAGTTGTGGGTTATCCTAGGGTAACCAAAGTATAGTACTTATACAACTCACATGAGAATAATTTAATTGTTGCTCGCCATGCGGTTTTCCTAAGAGGAATACCGATATGCAGTGGTAAGTATGAGGAAAGTCAAACTCGATGAAAATCGGAGTAATACTATTACAGGCACCAATTCCTTAATGGAACACAGATAGTTCATCAAGGATGAAACTATACCAATAATCTTCGAATACACAAGAACCGTGCAAGTCGGAGAGAGTCAGAAAACAACCTGGGGTATGGGTTTTTGGTCTCACCTCATAAAGATGTCAATCTTATTGAGTAATACGAACGGACTACGTATGAGGAAGTGATACAAGGTATCGACTCCCTATTATGGCAAAGTGCCATGAAGTCCGAAATGGATTCCATGTATACCAACCAAGTTTGGACACTGGTTGATGTACCGGAAGACATTGTGCCTATTGGTACTATATAAGTCTTCAAGGAAGACATACATGGAAGGCAACATACCAATGTACTAAGCTGGGCTTGTAGCGAAAAGGTATCGTTATCAACATTGTGTCGATTACGAAGAAACCTTTTACTCGTTGCCATGGTTAAATCCATTTGGATAATGCTTGTTAAAGCTGCATGTTTCATTTATGAAATATGGCAGCTGAACGTCAAAATCGCTTTCCTTAAATGGAAACCTTTTGGAGGATGTTTACAACATCCTGACGGTTTTGTCGTACCAAAATGAGCAAACAAGGTTTGCAGGTTATTCGATCCATTTATGGATTAAAGCAAGCATTACGTTCTTGGAACTATCGTTTTGATGTAATCATAATGGTATATGATTTAATTCAAAACGAAAATTGATTCTTATGTATATAAGGAGGTTAGTGGGAGCGCACGGACAGTGATTGTCCTAAAAATGATGATATGTCATTTCTTGGAATGATATTCCCATAATAAAATCGGTGAAATCTTGGCTTTCATGAAAAATTCTCCATAGAATTCTTGGGAGAAACAACCTTTATTCTAGGAATAAAGATCTACTGGGATAGATCTAAAAGTTGTTGGCACTCTTCGAGTACTCGTACATTGACATAAATGTACGCGACCTGGTGTCTCATATGCTTTGAGCATATGGAGTCACAATCAGGCCAATCCAAGTGATAGTCACTGGATTGATGTTAAGAACATCCTTTAGTATCTTAGATAAACTACGGATGCTTTCTTATACTATGGAAAATGAGAACTTGAAGTGACTGGGTTCACTGCTGCAAGTTTCCTAACCGACAAAAACGACTATAAGTCGTGATAAAAAGTACTGTAAAGTTTGAATAACGGAATAGTGAGCTGGAAATCTTCCAAGCAAGATACTGTTACCGAATAAATAACAAAAGCGGAATATTGCTGCAGTTGAGGCAGCAATAGAAGCCTTTTGGATCTATAATAATCCAAATTAGATTAGGAGTAGTTTTATTAGCAGCTGAGCTAGGCTACAGCACAGGCTAAAGAATTAATGGTCTCATCAACGATCCAAATATATACTTCAAATATTCATCTGATTCGTTCGGATCATACATCGTGGCGATGTGATGATCGAATAAATCGCATCAGATGATAACACCGTAAATCCGCTGACAAAAGCCTTTCCTCAGCAGAAGTTTGAGCGAACCGTACATAGTTCGGGTGTAGGACACTTGAGTGATTGGCTATAGGCCAAGTGGCAGATTATTGGACAATTATGACCCATAGCATCACTATTTGTACAGATCATGGTGTTGTTGTACAAATTAACTATGTGACAAAGGAAATTACTCTTTTATCATTTGTAATTAGATTACCAAGATGTATAAATGATAAAAGCTCCTTATGATTAGTTTCGGATTGAGATGATATGAGACAGTATCAATCCACGAAGGTTTAATTATTAAATATCCATAGTCATAGTATTATTGAGATTGGACATCGATAATGCGGAATAGACTAGTATTACACTTGTGCACGTTGTGGGAGCATAACGGCATAGTTCTCATATATTTGGGTATAGATACTCATGCAAGTGTAATATGAGGTTGTGTTTACCGATGGTACGGAAATAGCTTCTCTCTGGATAGACCCCTCGGAATTCCATTGGTAGTATGACTATGTGTCTATGGAAGTCCGAATCAGGGTAGGTGTATTTGGTCTTAACCAGAGACTTGCACCGCTAATACTTGCGACAATCAATATACTTTGGTTTTGGTCGTCCAGGGCTTTAACAGGTTTTGTGTACGCCTTTTCTGGGTATATTGAGAATTGTAGTGTATTGGGTGTGATGTCAAGATGGACGTATCACTCCAGTCATAGTGGAGATGATGATCACGTAGGATACGGAACTGGTGCTCTTTTATGCTGTAGCTATCAGGGTATTATGACTAGGTCATGTTTATCCGATTATAGAGACTAGTTACCAAAGATCCGATATGTGCTTCATACGAGGCACACACAATTCCAGCCTCAGGCCTAGCACGTGACATCCGATACTGGATCATAATACGCAATACTACGTATACTACGCCTGATAAAGATTATATATTCCTTTAAGAATATTTCTGGAGAATTGGGTAGGCACGATGCTTTTCTAGAAGCCAACCATGTCTTGCAAATCGGTAAAAACGTAGTACTAGGTACGTACGTGTTCGGATAGTCCGACGACCGGATTTACTGCCAACATATCCGGGGATCTCATGGGTCGTTTCCCAAAGATTCACCGATGACGTATGGCTCGCACTTTATTAATCTGGGATTAATTATTAGAGAGAGAAAATTAATCTGGGATTAATTGCGGAGATATTTTATCTGGGATAAAATATTATTTAAAGATAGAGAACGATTAATTTGGAATTAATCGATCAAATAATATATTCGATATATTATACGAAATTGGATTTCGACGCGGAATTAAAATTAGATTTTAATTCGGGCGAACGAGTTAATTTAGAATTAATTCGTTAGCGACGTGAATAGTAATTTTGCTAGGCATAATTATTTAATTAAATTACGTCGCAACGGAAAATTCTTTAATTGGAATTAGGGAACCCGAGCCCGGGAGTGTTTGCTGGCCCACTCGTATTTCGAATTCAAGTACGGCCCACAAGTCACATCAAGCGTCAAATCACTAGTCAATCAAATGATGGATGTCTTGTCACTTTGAGTGATTGACAACTAGTCACTATTCATGATTGATGGTGGTGGTTGGATGGCTTTATTGCTTGTACCTTTTGGATTTGGAATTCAATTTTTTGGTATATCACTTATTTGATTTTAGAAATAAAATAACCAACACACTTGATTTTCCTCTCTCTCGCTTCTCTTCTCCAAATTCGGCCAAGGGCCATTTCCTTTTCAAAATTTCTGCAATTGCCGTGAGCAAGGAGAAGCAAGAGAAAGATTTGCGGTAAATTTTTCCGAGTGCTAGCACATATTATGAGTCTTACAAAGGTGATAGGGAAACCCACCTGTGGGCATGGAATGCACACCCAAGCTTGGAGCTTGGCCGAGCAAATGGAGCACAAAATGGAGGCCAAAAACCGTGAGCACCTTGGAGGAAAAGCTTGAAGATTTTTGTTGTTCCATGCATCGCAAAAGTCGATCAATGTAAGTATGATTCTGCCATACTTCTTTTAAGTATTCACACTTGTTTCATTGCTTGAATCGATCTTGGGACTAATCTAGAAACCCAACACCAAAATCATGGACATTGGCTTTTTCAGGTCGGAGAAATGTTGCTTCTGGATGATGCCCACTTCCGTAGCTTCATTTCCTCCTATATTCTTATTATATTGCCCTCGGCTATAGAACCTCTTATACTCGCGTCTCTAATCCATGACTATTTTCTTTAGTTGCCTGAAGTCAGATGTCATTGTGGTCATCCACCATTTTTCACCAGTTTTGACTTCTATCGTCTAAATTTTTGCCAAGTTGGCCACAACATTGGTCAGGTTCTGTAGTTGTTCTATCATTTTATTCACGGTCATTTCAAACTTATTCATGTGGGCACTGTCACTGTAGGTGCTATTGTTGTTTGCCATGTCTAAGTCTGTTACTTGTTTCTTGACGAGTCTACCTTGTTCTTTAACCCACTGAGCCACAATGATGGCTGCATCACAAAGTGTTTGTATGATTCATGTATACATGCAATGCATGAGATGCATGGTGTGTTCAAACATTAGCATATATCCTTCCAACCTTATTTCTCCCCCACACGTGGTAAGTCTAACATCTTTTCTAGGTTTGGCTTAGCTTATATACCAACAGGGTGTTAGGGTTGGTGCTCGGAGTGCCAATCCGGATCGTATTTATGTCTGATTCATGAATACGAATAATGTCTTTTTTCCATAATATTACTTATTTAATGGTAGCACCTCTTGTCTTTTATATACATATTCGATCTAATTACGATTAGATATCTAATTATGATTAGATTGAAAATAAATCTGATTTACTGATACGTGTATATTAGATAAAAACCCTAAGATTTACAATGTAGTGCGCAGTTACAACGTAGTTTGTAATTGATATTGGGAAGCGTCACTATAAGTTGTATATCCTTAAATAAAGTTCCTGGTCAAGATTTACTAACACGGGTTGGTTAGTAAAATCCGTTGAGACCAGTACACGTCGTATATCGTGACTTGATCTGCTGGTTTATCCCAATGAACCATGAGTCTCGGGAGACTCATATAGATATGTAGGTGTTTATCTGATAAACACTAAACGGCTCACTGAAGATTTCCTAATATATGGTACACCAACGTCAATAGGAATCTTCTCGAGCTGAGCGAGCATAGTGGTCCTTCGTCTTGAGATACCACAGTGGATATATGAGTTATCCTCCACACTTTGATGGCAATCACGTCAGCGATCTATTTAGATCAGACCTCCGCCTGTTCGTTGGGTGTGGACTGATGCTCAAGATATCCAGTGCGTATCAAGATAGAATCTGTCAGTCCTGTATACAGGGCATAGGCATCCTGCATGTGTTTGCGATCTAGTAAATTCATGATCGTGGTATAACTTCAGAAGCAAGTTCCAAGTGTTATTTAGAGATCTTAAATTTGAAATTAGACTATATTATTCCATAAAGATTTGATGTTCTTATTTATATCCCAGGTATAATATGCATAGCCTGTGACGGAGGGATTATATGTATGCAATGACCTCGACTTGCATAGTTTAGCGAGATTATTCGTGGTCGTTATAATTCATAAGTGGGTGAATTATGAACACGAAATTAGATTTCGTGAGAGTTCCACAATATGAAGTGTACTCGTTGAGCATTTGGGCAACGCGTTATGAATAATACAGATTATTCATAATACTTCACCGAATTAAATGAGTTAATTCGAATCGTTTAAACTATTAAACGAAAACACATGCATAAGGGAATTTTTGGTCAGTCGTAATTATTGTGTATTTGTATTTGATACATAATTTGATTATATACACATTAATTAATTGTCAAATGATATTTTAACACATGTCACTTCTATACTTATTTTATTTAATGTAAATAAAATACATATGGATTAATAATTATATTAATTAATTATTTAGATATTTAAATTTTAAATATTTACATGATTAATTGATATATATATTTCATAATTGTTATGGAATATATGTTGAATTGTTATTGGTTACACATGACAATAAATTTAAGGTTAAAGTGTTAAATTTGATTTTTGACTACTTTAACTTTATTTTTAATTTAATTAGATAATTTTCATTTGTGATAATTATTATCACACATGCTTATTATTAATTGGTAACAAGTGGCATGATTTATTAATTTGATTTTGGATCAAATTAATTTTTTCCAAAAATGACAATTTTGCCCCTAGAGAGTCGGTCATTGCATTTTAAAAGGAAAGAAATTTTTCTTTTCTCTTTTAAAGCTATGCTTGGCCGAAACCTTCTCTTCCAAAACACTCTCCAAATTGATTGATGATTCAAGATGGAAATTGAAGAAAATCAAGAAAAAAGCTAAGGAATCAAGAGAATTAAAGGTAATTCTTTATATCTCTAAGCTTGGGTTGTTAAAATTTGGGTTCTTGAGTATCTAGAGACATTCTAGGGTTTCTTCTTTCCTATAAATTTGGGTGTTTTTGATTTGGAAGATGGAATGGAGAATTGGTGCATGTGTGAAGTGGAAATGAATGATATTATTGTAATATTTGTTCAATTTAATCATTTGATGATATGTTGTCATTCTAGAGTGTTATGACCACTCTTTTAATGCCTAGAATTGTTCTTGGGTGCTTCATTGGTGGTGGCTTGGATTGGTGTTGTGATTAATTGGATTAATGTTAAGAAAGTTGGATTAAAGCATGAAAAATTGACATTTTTAGTTTATGGATCAGATCTGGAAATTCCGGATTTATGATTATGAAAATTATGTCATATAAATATATTGGATGTGTTTTGGGTTTTGGAATAATTTCCGGAAATTGTTTCGGAGTTGAAATAATTGAAAACGGCGAAAAACGGCGTTACCGGGTGACGGCTGCCCAAACATTGAATTGGTCACTGTTCAGGCAGCCCATGAACTGCCCTAGCACTTTTGGAGCTGACCTGGCCAGCCCTCATGTGCATTGGGTGGTCGGTTCGGTCAAAAATGTATTTTATGTCATTTTGCGGAAAAAAAACGTTTTCGTAAAAGTTTCGCGACATTTCTTAGTTGTTTATGTCGTTATTTGATATCGAATAAATATTTTTAGGTGAAATATGAATGAATTATTCATATTAGATATTGAATAATTTATTCGGTAATTTAAAAGTTTTAAAATTACGATTTCACCCGAACCTAGAGCTTCCGTTGTGCCCGCGCCAAAACCCTTACAAAAATGGTATCAGAGCAGGTCTGACCCTTCATCCATTACATTACTCATGCTTGATATATGATATATAATCCAATTTTGATGTTTACACATGCATGTAATTTAGATGTTTCTTGACTTTTCGGTTCTACGCTAACGAGAAACGTAACGGAATTTAATGGTTAAATTAGGTTATGTTTTCTAAAGTGAAATTGAACTGTTTAGAAGTTGATCTAGATTATATTTTGCATTTGATGTAGAGCAAAGCTTTCTTGAGGAATATTCCCGCTTAAATAAGGCAGTAAAGTGACATGTATTGGATGCATGTTTCTTGATATGTCTTGTCAATACGGTTTATGGGTATCTTTCTATGGCTGCTTCCGAGAAAGTGTTAAAGCAGTGAGGATGTAGTTGATAGAATTTTATCCATGCCGGATGTATATTTGATACTAGATAAATTCAAGTGAAAGTGGAAATCCTGAACGTGCCAAAGCTGTCAGGACTACATCGGTAGCTTGAGTTTGTCATTGGCAAGTGAAGCCTTTATACGCCTCATTGTGAACGTGCCAAAGCTGTCATAACGAGAAACGGTCAGTACCAAAATCTGGAGTCACTGTGAGTGTGATTGACAATGAGTTGTCTACCTAATGAATATAAGTAGGCGAGATCGTGCCAAAGCTGTGAGTCAAAATATATTCATGGGATCCACCTTTCACTATGGAATTCGATTTTATTATTGAATTCCCATTTTTGTTGGGGATTATGGTATTACGTAAAGTAGTGGGAGACACTGCTGGGTTAAAATTCCATAACTAAAGTAGTGTGTAATTTGATGGAAATTGCCACTTGTTTGTTTTCCTTTATTCTATATTGTTTATAGTATTAAACTTCTAATCCACTGCATTCATATTATTTGAATATGTTTTCTGACTTCACTTTTGGTTGCGTATTTCTAGAATAGGTTCTAGAATGTTAGTAGACTTGGATATTGTTAGATTAGTTAAAACCATCGGGAACTGTTGTTCCGATTTTGTTGAAAATCAAGATGGTTAGTGACTTAGTTACTAAGTCACGATAAGTAATCTAAATAGATATACGTTTTAGGATATAATTATCTAGAGAGAATAGTTTCTTGTACGGTAAGAATTCACATGAATTTGTTCATGTCTCGAGATTCTTGACTGGCATTAAGAAAACTCCATTAGGTATTTGTTTATCTTATAATGACGTTTCTTGACTTTAGTGACTTTTAGAAGTCAAGTGTTTGACACAGTTTGCTAATCAATTATTTACAATTGTTGTGAATAATTGAAGGTAAAATTACAAAGCTAAAGAAAGGAGATGTGTATAGTTGTGTATAGAGAATATCGATTCTCACAATACGACAACTATAGGTATTGGATACCAGATCTCCCATCTAGTTATTTAAAATAGTATTTAATGATTGTTTTGATATTTGATGTCAGAACTTGCGACTATTGGATAGTTACTTGTTCTTTATAAATAATTGTTACATATTTTAATATGACTAGTAGTGTCATTGATGAAGAGATATACATTAAGAAAAATATTCGGTTAACTAAATAACTTAGAACAGTGCTTTATGAGATTTTATCACATAAGCATTAGATGTTTATTCCGTATGGTAAAGGATGGTCTGATACAATATCACACCACATATCTTTATCCATTTAATGAATATTGTATTCAGGAATGTGATTAAATCTCATTTAACCAATGATCGTCATTGGACCACAGATTTATTAAACTAATACATTGGATGTATGTAGTTTAATGAATTAGAAATTACCTTGGATAGTTTTCTTTACTTCATAACCTAGTTAATGAGTTGTCATGACTTAGTTGCGTGTTTCTAAAAGAATATATATTGAACGTCTTGAATTGTTCGAGAACTTTCAATATGTTTCTGATGAAACGTGGATAGAATATTTTGACTGGTTCAAATTTATTCTATTTGAAGTGTTGAAAACTATATCTTTAAAATTCATTGTGAGTCTTTGAATTGTTCAAGGATGTTTGATATAATCAAACATATGAATTTATGGAAATTAATTCTATAGTTATTTAATAGATGTGATTCTTACTCAATATTATTCTTCTACGATTCCATCGTGATGGAATTGGTCAGTGGGAGAAATCGAATCTTATATGATTTGATTCGTTTGATATTGAGTGTTACCAAATTAGTTTCAATACTCTTGGGGTTATTCTCCTGTTACACTAATTCATCGTTTTAATTATTGTTCCATTAGTTTCTACAGTTAAGTATATGATATGTATAGGTAGAAAATTCGAATCTTGAAAAGTTTGAGATTTGAATCTTTCTTTTGTATAATGGTTATATAATTGAAAGTACTTGCGCCTCAGAGGTACAAGTAAAAGTTTATCATTTATTATATTTAATAGAATATTGTATTCTATTTGATAGAATATCTTTTCTACGATCCCGAGTAATTAAATTGTTTTATTACTTGGTGTGTAACATTAGATGTTGACGATTGTAGAAAAGACTTGACTTATTGAAGTCAAATGTGAGAATAATAAGCTATAAATGGAACTACATAATTAATTAGATGAAAAGACCCTTAGTAATCTTCTGTATAAGTTTAATAGGATGTCAGAATCATTTACAATGTATTTGATACTTATTGGTTCTGTTGTTTTCTTATCGAAAAATATTATCCTATAACTTATAGTGGGAGCGATATTTGATATCGATTTTGGAAGTTAGCATTGAACCATAGATCCAAGATTGTTCATAGCTCAATACGATCAATTTTTGAACTTGATTGAGATTTCGTTATGAATCGTTCATAAAATGTGCAAATTATTTACGTAGCAAAAGTAAAGTGAGCTTGTTAAAGGTTTGACCTTTATAGTATGATAGTGAGAAATGTTATACTCAGCAAACTATTATAGATCCTGAGAAAACTGGTCTCTAGTCACACTAATTGAAAAATTAAAGATCTGTTGGTTAATGTTGATATTAAACTATGTATTTTGGCTAAAAGATGCAAAATGGCGTTCTTGAATGGTTTCTTTGAATGAGAGATTCGTGTGGTTTCTTTGTTTGAGGAGTTCATTCTAGAATGGCCCTAGAGTTTGTATTCTGCTAAGATCACAGTTTGATATACTAGCTTATAGAGCCTATTGTAGACTCAGATAAGTTTTCCGGAAATTTGTGTTCTCTAATTTTGATATAGTCAGATTGTCTGATTTTATCAAAGCATAGAGAATACATATATGATAGTAGGGTCAGTGAGAGCGTACAAATTTCATTCTAGTGTTATATATCCTAACGACATTATCATTATTAATATAATAATGAAATGTTTGTGAGGTAAAAGGTTTACCTAAGTCTTCTTTTCTCCGTGATAGTAGTGGGAGTAGTCTCTGTTATATTTGATATAAAGTTACATACATGATATAAAATTAAGAGACTTGTAAGAACTCCCATTAGTCGTGCATTAGATATGATCTAATAAAGGACACAACAAGACTATCTGTATGACAGTTAGTGTGTCTCTTGTATATAGTATTAATCTTTTGTAAATGATGATTCATTTATCGAAAGAGAAATTGATCAGAATGTCTAGTCAATCTGATGTATCATATGATGATAGCATAATGAATACTATATTATGTACGATTAAAGATATCAATTTAATAGTAATTGTTACAAGTTATTTTGATATGCTATAGACCATATGATGTGTCTTGAAACATGTTCTTTGTGATCTTTGAGATATTAAGAAGGAGTTTCTAATTCATGGATAATATAGTATGCAACCATTAGGGTCAGATTAGTTTTGAGTCTAATTATGACATTAGATGGTCTATGTCATATAAAATCAGAAAAGATGTAGTGGGAGTGTCACTGTTGATTCTACTGAATCAATAGAATTAGTTGCAACTTATGAAGTATTGACTTATGAAGTTGCATAGTGACCTTATAGATGAGTAGTTTTGATATCAGTGTTGTGTTTGCGGTTGTCTGCATAGTATTTGGATTTGATCCTTAAATACATAGACAACTTAGTAGCTGTAGTATAATATTAATGTCGCATCTGAGTCATATTGATGTATAACTTAGGTTATACAATATATGAATGATGATGGCTAAGAAGAAAAATTGGATTTGTTGGACAGACTCAATTTGTTATAGCAGGCTTACTTGTTGTTGCCTACCTTTTGAGTGCTAGGTGAGCTCTTGAGGGCCATGAGTATGTGATACACATTGAGATATGTATATGATACTGTGGATTGGCACTAGAGCAAGTGGGAGAAATTGTTAGGGTTGATGCTCGGAGTGCCAATCTGGATCGTATTTATGTCCGATTCATGAATACGAACAATGCATTTTTTCCATAATATTACTTATTTAATGGTAGCACCTCTTGTCTTTTAAATACTTATTCGATCTAATTACGATTAGATATCTAATTATGATTAGATTGAAACTAAATCTGATTTAGTGATACGTGTATATTAGACAAAGACCCTAGGATTTACAATGTAGTGCACAGTTACAATGTAGTTTTTAATTGACATTGGGAAGCTTCACTATAAGTTGTATATCCTTAAATAAAGTTCCTGGTCAAGATTTACTAACACGGGTTGGTTAGTAAAATCCGCTGAGACCAATACACGTCGTATTTCGTGACTTGATCTGATGGTTTATCCCAATGAACCATGAGTCTCGGGAGACTCATATAGACATGTAGGTGTTTATTTGATAAACACTAAACGACTTACTGAAGATTTTCTAATAGATGGTACACCAACGTCAATAGGAATCTTCTCGAGTTGAGCGAGCATAGTGGTCCTTCCACTTGAGATACCACAGTGGATATATGAGTTATACTCCACACTTTGATGGCAGTCACGTCACTGATCTATTTAGATCAGACCTCCGCCTATTCGTTGGGTCTGGATTGATGCTCATGATATCCAGTGCGTATCAATATAGAATCTGTCAGTCCCGTGTACATGGCATAAGTATCCTGCACGTGTTTGCGACTAGTAAATCTATGGTCGTGGTATAACTTCGGAAGCAAGTTCCGAGTGTTATTTAGAGATCGTAAATTTGAAAGTCGACTATATTATACCATAAGGATTTGACGTTCTTATCTATATCCCAGGTATAATATGGATAGCCTGTGATTGAGGGATTATATGTATGCAATGACCTCGACTTGCATAGTTTAGCGAGATTATCCATTGTCGTCATAATTCATGAGTGGGTGAATTATGAACACGAAATTGGATTTCGTGACGGATAAACCTAAACTTAGAGAGTCCCATAATATGAAGTATACTCGTTGAGCATTTGGGCAACGCGTTATGAATAATACAGATTATTCATAATACTTCACCGAATTAAATGAGTTAATTCGAATCGTTTAAACTGTTAAACGAAAACACATGCATAAGGGCATTTTTGGTCAGTCTTAATTATTGTGTATTTGTATTTGATACATAATTTGATTAGATACACATTAATTAATTGTCAAATGAGATTTTAACACATGTCACTTCTATACGTATTTTATTTAATGTAAATAAAATACATATGGATTAATAATTATATTAATTAATTATTTAGATATTTAAATGTTAAATATTTAGATGATTAATTGTTATATATATTTCATAATTTTTATGGAATATATGTCGAATTGTTATTGGTTACACATGACAATAAATTTAAGGTTAAAGTGTTAAATTTGATTTTTGACTACTTTAACTTTATTTTTAATTTAATTAGATAATTTTCATTTGTGATAATTATTATCACACATGCTTATTATTAATTGGTAACAAGTGGCATGATTTATTAATTTGATTTTGGATCATATTAATTTTTTCCAAAAATGACAATTTTGCCCCTAGAGAGTCGGTCATTGCATTTTAAAAGGAAAGAAATTTTTCTTTTCTCTTTTAAAGCTATGCTTGACTGAAACCTTCTCTTCCAAAACACTCTCCAAATTGATCGATGATTCAAGATGGAAAGTTGAAGAAAATCAAGAAAAAAGCTAAGAAATCAAGAGAATTAAAGGTAATTCTTTATATCTCTAAGCTTGGGTTGTTAAAATTTGGGTTCTTGAGTATCTAGAGACATTATAAGGTTTCTTTTTTCCTATAAATTTGGGTTTTTTTTATTTGGAAGATGGAATGGAAGGTTTGGTGCATGTGTGAAGTGGAATTAAATGATATTATTGTAATATTTGCTCAATTTAATCATTTGATGATATGTTACCATTCTATAGTGTTATGACCACTCTTGTAATGCCCAGAATTATTCTTGGGTGCTTCATTGGTGGTGGTTTGGATTGGTGTTGTGATTAATTGGATTAATGTTAAGAAAGTTGGATTAAAGCATGAAAAATTGACATTTTTAGTTTCTGTATCAGATCTGGAAATTCTGGGTTTATGATGATGAAAATTATGTCATATAAATATATTGGATGTGTTTTGGGTGTTGGAATAATTGTCGGAAATTATTTCAGAGTTGAAATAAGTGAAAACGGTGAAAAATGATGTTACTGGACCTGGCCAGCCCTCATGTTCACTGGGTGGTCGGTTCGGTCAAAAACGTATTTTATGTCATTTTGCGTAAAAATAATTTCGTAAAAGTTTCATGATATTTCTTAGTTATTTATGTCGTTATTTGATATCGAATAAATATGTTTATGTGAAATATGAATGAATTATTCATATTGGATATTGAATAATTTATTCGGTAATTTAAAAAGTTTTAAGATTACGATTTCACCCAAACCGCGAGCTTCCGCTGCGCCCCCGCCAAAATCCCAACACATGGGGTACGCAAAGTCGTTCTCTCCTATGCTACAAAGGGTAAACTTTGGCTACCCTAGTTATGTTCCATCGTCAAAAGACAAAGACCGCCCATTTATATAATAACTAAACCTAATATGGGATTATACTATTGTCTAAAAATGACGAACTGGACCTTTAGCCATCTCGGTTGTTTTGGGATAGGCTTGAAAACGTTTAGGAATATCCAAATGGGCTAAAATAAGGCGTACTCTTTTTCTTGATGAAAACTAGTGTGAGTATCAGACTCATGTTTTGGATCTTTTTGGATCATAACTAAACATTTTTAGTCCCAACGCGGTTTGCATAGATTGTGGTCCATTATCATTTCAAAGCATTTGGCCAAATCATCATGAAATGAAAACTTGTCCCAGTTGAAAAGGCCCAATATGTTTTATATTTAATGGAAAATGGTTCAAATAACTTCAACTATTTGGGGGTCCAAACACAAGCATAAAGGAAGTTTCTATAGGATAACATTTATGGACTTTCATGTAGGCTTATAGGGGTATGGTTTAGGCTCTTATCGGTGAAGGGTTGTCCACAACTAAGTCTCCTCACTCAAGGGTTCAAACGACCAAGTGAACGCATATTTTTTATACCTAAGAATATAAAAGATTTCCCACAAGTAGATCACCCCACTCAATGGTCCAATCGACTAAATGAATGTACCGTAATACCTAAAGGTATGTGCTTGGTTATCATAACATACCAATCCATCGCCTTAAGTGAAAGCAATTTCTCAATATGCAACGCCATCAGGGCTAAAAAGTGTATGCAAAAGTTGAAGATATGGTTCTTCTCAATCTCGCCATAGATATTACTAGGTATTTTTTGGGGCTGATTCTCTATCCCCAGTGGAGTCGCCATCTGTAGGAGCAAAGCGTAGTTTATCGCTATTCCTATGACGTCGGTGACCACTATATTGTTGGACTCGCAGCCCATAGAGAGTACGGATAGTCTCACAGGGGGACTAACTAGAGAATAAGGAAGTCGACACCCAGTATGAGACATCGGGAATGATTTAAGCCGTACTATACCTATGGCAAGCTCTGACCTTAAACCTGTTTGGGTTCAGAATGGTCTCTTACTCATGTGAGTAAAATATTTACGCTTAAAGAAGTTATCCCCAGATCTTATAATGCGATCACATGCAATAATAATTTACATAGCATACACGGCACAAATATAAAAAAAAGGTAAAATGTGGTGAATAAATAAAGTTTTAGTGTACAAATAAATAATTACAATAATAATTAAACAAGCTAAAATAGGCTAATGTATGTATTATGTGGGCCTGGCCTCGTAGAGGCCTAGTCGGACATGGCCTAAAGTCAATCAGATATAAAATTCAATCTTCATGTCCGCCCGGATTTACTGGAAGTTTGACCAGATGTACTGAGTAGTTCAGAAAAAGCAGAAATGTGCATATATAAATATCGATACAGTGAACAAGCATTTTAGATACATTTATAACGAAATCGCCATCCCTAGTGGTACGTGGCAAAGTATCCTGAGTGTAAATCATATTATCGTCCATTCGGAAGAACTTAAGTCCGGGTTTCCATCCTATATACCACGGAGTCACATGATCGGATATAAAACATGTCTAGCCAGACATAAGACAAGTATAGCCGGACTTATTTCATAGATCATACAATAAGCAGAACATGTATAAGGTAATCAATCTAAACAACTAATCATGCATATCAACTGTATCTTGGCGAGTAAAATAAATACATGCATATTAATCAGTTAAAGCAACAGAATAAAATAAGTAAACATGCATAAATTAATGGTGACGAGCGAAGATAAAAAATGCTAAATGTGCAGTGAACTATAAAAGCAGTGAGTCAGTTAGATATTTCTATATCTATCCAAATGTGTGTACATGTCCGGCCAGACGTAATGTACGTCGGGTCAGAAATACTGTGTTGTAATAGAAACTCCAAAGCGCATAGATATTAAGAAAGATGCCCTCAGGTCGTACCTTTTACTGTAGTTTGGCTCATAGAGTAGCCTCTGGAAGTTGAGTTATCACTCGAATTTGCTCCAAGAAAATAAGAACTATAAAATATCAAAAATGGATTCTTAAGGTTTCTTTGGGTGAAATTTTTACTTTAGGATCTCCAAAATTTCGATCCTTCTTTTGAGTAAGGAAAACTCTCATTCTTATAATGCATGGGGAGGCTTGGAAATGGAAGGGCTACATAATCCCCCTTCAATCTCCTTTTTTGTTCTGGTGTTACTATCATTACTGCATAGTAATGTCCGATTTATGTCCGGCTGGATATATAATTTGAATTATTCATTTGGACAACCATTAGTGGAACGTTACACGCTTTAATTCTTGCCCAAACAGAAGTTAAATTTAAAATATATATTCGGCTGGTCATGATCAGATCTATTGACTTTAATAACTAACAATTTGCACATTCAAATATAATTGTTCTTGTCTGACTGGATTTAGGGTTTCTAGGATATATTCGGCCGGATCTTTTGGTTTCAGAGAAGGTAGGCCGGACATATATTATGGCTGGCTGGATTTTGGTAGTGTTCTTTGGAGTTCCTTTCATTCATCGGCAAACAATTTCTTCAACTAGTCATTTTGCCAACTACCTAGGTTCTTACTGCTAAAAACCTATTATTATATGCTTACGAGTCTAACCTAGATCACCTACTCAAGGCATCAGATAAAAATCAATTGGGACTTATCGTTTCTAAAATTTCATAAAAAACACTCAATTTCATCATTAGACTTATGTTTTACTATCAATGAATAAAAACAAAAAAAAAAATTAATTTTTTTAAATATAGCAGGAACGACTACATGCACACACTCTCAAACTTAAAATTGGCATTGTCCTCAATGTAAGGTAAATATAGAGAAACAATAGTGAGGAACAACACTACCGTGCATGGAGTTGATCAGGCTCCTGTTGGTAAGAATTTGGTTGCGCGGGCTTTATGTGTTTCATGCTACCTGCATAAATAATATGCAAACGAATAAATAAACAATAGCACACAATAAAAATTAAAAATTAAAAATAAAATAAAAAAAAATAAATGCAAGGGTTGCCTCACCGCTAGTGCTAAGTTTAACGTCTTCACCAGATGCTACCACCCAAATGGTGGTCATTGTAGCTTCTTCTTTTTCATCCACTGGCTGCTTTGACATGAAAAATATAGCTTGGCGACTGTGGCAGTTTATCCAAATACCCCTTACTGTTGCTTGGTCATTGAGGAAGTAATCTGCCCAATCTGTGTTTCTAAGGACTTCATTGTTGCCCCGATATTTTTCATGTGTGTCTCAATATTGTTCATCCTTGATTCATTATTCTCAAACCTCGCTGAAGTATTAGCAACAAACGTGCACATGAAATCTTCTAAGGAAGATTTATGCTCAGCTCTTTGATATTCGAAGCCTAATGAACGTTGCAAGGTATTCTCTGTATTAGCATATGACAGGTTTGGATGATAGCGGTTAGGCACATGATTGCCTCTATAGCTGTTGAAATTTTGATTGTTCACATATTGGACTTGCTCAAAGTTCGGGTTTCCTTCCAATAACCGCATATTTATAGCCGCCGCTGATTCAATAGATGCTTGTGGATTTGTGAGGGCTGCTACTTGAGTAGATAGGGTGGAAATCTGAGTTGTAAGTGCTACGAGAGGGTTCACTTCATATATTCAAGCCACTTTGTCACCGTAGCACGTTCACTTGGCCATTGAAAATGGTTAATGGCCATTTCTTCTAACAGATTGTAGGCATCCTCAGTTGATTTCTTGAATAGAGCTCCTCCAGCTGCTGCATCAACCACAGTCCTATTCGAACCATTCAGCCCATTATAGAACAACTGAATTTTGACCCAATCTGCATAATTGTGTTGTGGGCATCTTCGTAGTAGATCCTTAAAGCCCTCTCATGCTTCATATAGAGTCTCATTCTCCAGCTGCTTAAATATACTAATTTATGCCCTCAGTTAAGCTGATTTAGCTGGTGGAAAGAACCTCTCAAGAAATTTTGTGGCCATATCCTGCCATGTCATGATACTCCCCGTCTGTATTGATTGAAGCCAATCCCACATTTTATCTCGTAAAGAGAATGAGAATAAACGTAACCTAATAGCCTCTTTACTCATGCCATTTATCTTTATGGTATCTGCGATCTTTAGGAACATCCTTAAGTGCAAGTTGGGATCTTCTACAGCTGAACCCCCAAACTAATTTCTTTGTACCATGTTGATCAATGCAGGTTTTAACTCAAAATTGTTAGCGTTGATTGGTTGATGGGCAATCCCAGAATAGGTATCATCAATGACCGGTTTGAAGTGATCTCTGATTGCTACTTGGCGTGGGTTGTTCTCTATGTTTTCAGCTGCCATTGGTTCTTTTTCAATTTTCCTTTCTTTCCTTAATCTCCTCGCTGTTCTTTCTTTTTCGGGATCAAACGGGAGCGAGTCGAGACTTGTGGATTTTCGCATTTACTGAAGCACCGAAAGAAAAAGAAAAAAAATCAATAAACAAAATAAACTAAAATAAAATAAATATAAACTAAAAATAAAAGATAAAAATCTAAATTAAAGCTAAGATTACTTGGTAGTAGTATTAATGTGAATTAAACAAATAATCTCCGGCAACGGCGCCAAAAACTTATTGTGATACTTTATATCGTTTCGCAAGTGTACGGTGTCAAGTTTTAGTATAAATGAGTTTAGAGTGTCGAACCCACAGGGATTGCGTTAACTCATACTAAATACTACAATTGATAATCCTAACTTTATTTAGAAAATAAATAATAAAGATTTAACTAGATAAATAATATATAAAACTATTTAGATAGAAGGAACTAATACGATAGAGATTCTATAGTCTGATTTCACCTATCTATCCCCCATGTATTTGTCATGCCAATTAATCTTTGTTCAGTTATATTGTTTATAAGTCAAGACTCCGAAATTATCCACTCCCTCTCTCGAGTATCAGTGAAAATATCATCAACTACAGACTTCGATATCTCTATAAAAATCTAGTAGTTAACAACTCATTACGCTTTGTGATTCTATATTAACGACTTAAAATGAACTTATATATTCTCTCGAACTCTATAAAACTCCTAAGTTATATTCTCTAGATCTATTCAAAATCCCCTCTCTCGAGTGATAGATTCTAAACATACAACATCTCAAATTGTGGCCAGCAATCAAGAAGTATTAAACTCAAACGAATATAAATAAACTTAATAAAACTTCATAACAAAATCGACAATTAAAACAAAGGTTCAAGCATCAGTTACATCATTCTCCAGAATTAAGGAGTTAGTTCATGACTAAAGATAAAAATAATAAAAACAAGTCATGAATCTAATGAAAATCATTAAAGTTCTAAGAAAGAAACAAAAAGATAAAACCCGAATTAAATCTCTTCCTCTTCGGACGTCACCGCCTTCGTCTCCTCTTGTCGCTCTTCAATCCTCATTGGATCTCTAAAAATATGTAATTTTGTGTTTTGTTCTGTGTATTAGCCTCATCTCTTGAGTTTGGACGAACTAATCTATTTATAATAAAGCATTGGAACCATTGAGCATGTAAAAACCCTAAAATTGATGAATTTGGTCGCTCTGGGGCACCGATGCGCTGGTCTTTGGGCGCCGCGGTGCCCATCTCTCTGGAAATTATATGAGACTGGTTTTACCGAGGGCGTCGTGACGCCAAGAACTTGGGCGCCGCGGCGCCAGTGCATACAATTGACTATATCTCATCGAGTACATATGAATCGATATATTATGGATGTCGTAACTCTTTCTAGATCAAAAGTTATAGCTTTTTTAAATTCAGTGCGCAGCTGATACTGGTTTCGCCTGTTCTTGAGTCTGATGCTCCCAATAGGTCCCGAAACACACGTAATTGGTACATTCTTCATGTTCTAATGCTTCCTACAAACAAGACATAAAATAAACTATAAATGACATTAAATGACTCGAAACATAACAAAATAATAGGCTAAGGATGCCGGAATATGTGGGTATAAACCGCACTTATCAATTATTTAAGCAAGTCTTCCATTAATAAAATGGGTGAATGCTTAAACCTTAAAATTAATATTGTCCTGAGGAACCTTGGTAGTGAGGTCGTAGATGGATAACCATAGGAGAGTGATCTCTCTTCAAAACTTATCAAATGAGGTTGATTTCCTTTATGACGTTTCAATCAATTAGGGGTTTGTGAGGCTTTTCTCTTCACGAGTTTCTAATCCTCAGACCTCACTGTGCTTGTTGGACAATTATGACCCATAGCATCACTATTTGTACAGAACATGGTGTTGTTGTACAAATTAACTATGTGACAGAGGAAATTGCTCTTTTATCATTTGTAATTGGATTATCAAGATACATAAATGATAAAAGTCCATATGATTAGTTCTGAATTGATAAGATATGAGACAGTATCAATCCATGAAGGTTTAATCATTAAAACATCCCTAGTCATAGTATTATCGAGATTGAACATCGATAATGCGGAATAGACTAGTATTGCACTTGTGCGCGTTGTGGGAGCATAACGGCATAGTTCTCATATATTTAAGTATTGGATACTTATGCAAGTATAATAGGAGGTTGTGTTTACCGATGGTACGGAAACAGCTTCGCTCTGGATAGACCCCTCAGAATTCCATTAGTAGTAAGACTATGTGTCTATGGAAGTCCGAATCAGGGTAGGTGTATTTGGTCTTAACCTGAGACTTGCACCACTAATACTTGCGACAATCAATATACTTTGGTTTTGGTCGTCCAGGGCTTTAACCGGTTCTGTGTACGCCTCTTCTGGGTATATTGAGAATCGTTGTGTATTGAGTGTGATGTCGAGATGGAAGTATCACTTCAGTCATATGGAGATGATGGTCACGTAGGATAAGGAACTAGTACTCTTATATGCTGCAGCTATCAGGATAATATGACTAGGTCATGCTTATCCGATTATAGAGACTAGTTACCAGAGATCCGACATGTGTTTCGTACGGGTCAGACACAATTCCAGCCCCAGGCCTAGCACGTGACATCCGATACTGGATCGCAATACGCAATACTATGTATACTACGCCTGATACAGATTACATATTCCTTTAAGAATATTTCTGGAGAATTGGGTAGGCACGGTGCTTTGCTAGAAGCCAACCATATCTTGTAAATCGGTAAAAATGTAGTACTAGATACGTACGTATTCGGATAGTCCGACGACCGGATTTACTGCCAACATATCTGGGGATCTCATGGGTCGCTTCCCGAAGATTCATCGATGACGAATGACTCGAGCATAATTAATCTGGGATTAATTATAAGAGAGAGAAAATTAATCTAGGATTAATTAAGGAGATATTTTATATGGGATAGAATACTATTTAAAGATAGAGAACGATTAATTTGGAATTAATCGATAAAATAATATATTTGATATATTAAACGAAATTAGATTTCGACGCGGAATTAAAATTGGATTTTAATTCGGGCAAACGAGTTAATTTAGAATTAATTCGCTAGCGACGTGAATAGTAATTTTGCTAGGCATAATTATTTAATTAAATTTGATTTAATTACGTCGCAACGGAAAATTCGATAATTCGGAATTAGCGAACCCGAGCCCGGGAGTGTTTGCGGGCCCACTCGTATTTCTAATCGAGTGGGGCCCACAAGTCACATCATGCTTCACATCACTAGTCAATTTTATCACTTTAATGTGACGGAAGTTGTTGGTTGATGGTTGAGTGCAAAACACTCAAATGTGATGGTTTGAATGACTAATACCATTTATTTAATTTTTGGTATATCATTTTGAATTTATTTTTGAAATCAATTCAACCAACACAACTCTTCTTTCTTCTCTCCATCCTCACGGCACTTGGTGCCTTTTCTCTCAAAATTTCCTCTCAATGCCGAGAGCAACAAGGAGCAAAGGAAAGAATTTGTGGAAAATTTTTTCAAGATGCTAGCAAATCCAAGGGGTCAAACAAAGGTGATAGGGAAACCCATTCATGAGCATGGAATCCATTCTCAAAGCTTGGAGCTTGAAGATAAAACATGGAGCACAAAAGAGGGGCATGGCCGAGAGCTTCAAGGAATGAGCAAAAAAAAAATTTGTGTTCATCGCATCGCAAATCCGATCAAAGTGAGTATTCCGCAACTTTACTTTGATGTATTCACATGTTTTCATTCACTTAATTGATCTTGGTTTGACCTAATTAACCCAACAGTGCTTTCCTGGGTGCTTATAATAATCTTTTGGTTTCACGAGTTTTGTTCCCGCGGGGTTCACATCAGTTGCGTGGATAACAATCTTTTGTGTGTTTGCTTGGCTTTGTTCCAGACAGGTTTTCATCATCATAGTTATCGTCCGATGACATATTTGTGACATTTTATACCAGACTCATGAAAAGATGTGTGCGAAAAGCCTCAATGTAGCTTAACGAGAGGCTTCTTAAAATCTGTGGTACCAGAGACTCAGTCACATGAGTGAGAAAATAATTGTCTACCTTGACAAATAAGGATCTAATCACTGTCTCCAATAATACTTCTCTAGATCCTTGTAATCACTGTTTGTTCTGTAAGTAACATAAAGTCTCTTTTAATTTTTCTTCTACGAGAAGATCATAGTTTCCTAGTTTGGTACACTCTGATGTTTGTGGTCCCTTTGAGTAAATCATTAGGTGGTAACAATTACTTTTTGACTTTCATTGATGATGCTTCTCGGAAAGTATGGGTGTATTTCTTAAAATGAAGGATCAACTCTAATATCACTTCAAGCTGTTTCATGCCATGATAGAGCGTGAAACAGGAAAGAAACTAAAGTGTCTCTGCATAGATAATGGAGGCGAGTACACTTCAAGAAAGTTTGATGCCTATTATGGAAGACACGACATTCAACATGAAAAGACTGTTCCACCCACCCTACATCATAATGATGTTGCTGAAAGAATAAACCGCACCATTATGGAGAAAGTTAGAAGCATGATCATTATGGCTAAACTGCCTTCTAGGGAGAAGCAGTTTGTGCCGCTTGCTTCCTGATCAACAGATCACCATTTTTACCATTGAATTTTGAAATTTTGGAGAAAATATAGTCTGGTAATAATCCTTCATACTCTCACCTTAGAGCATTCGGATGTTTAGCCTTTGCACATGTATCCAATGAGCTCAGGCAAAAGCTCGATGCAAGGACTACCTCATGCATCTTTATAGATTGTGGAGACGAGGAGTTCATATACAAGTTATGATACCCGAAAGAAAATAAGGTCATCAAAAGTAGGGATGTATTGTTTCTCGAAGATCAAATAATATAAGACATTGAAAAATCAACGATGTCTTCTAATTCCAGTGACGAAAAAATTGAATCAAATCCAGACGCAACCCCAACACTAGTACGAGTGGCCACATATAATGATGGGGTGTATGAAGAAATGTCAGAAGCAGAACCAAATGAGGTAAAAGAGGGTGTTGATCAGGGGGAGCCGCAACCAACTCCATCAGAGGCTACAGAACCATCCACATATCTGAATGACGACAGACCCCCAGAAACCAATGAACCTTAAGTACGAAGATCTGAGCGAGGCTGGATTCCATCAACTAGATACTCATGATATGACTATATTATGTTTACTGAGGAGGGGAGCCAGAAAAATTCAAGGAAGTTATATTTCATAAAGACAAATGAAAATTGTTGTACGCAATATAGGATGAAATGGAATCTTTACAGAAGAATAATACTTATAAGATAGTCAATCTCCTGCAAGGCAAGTTTGCACTGAAGAACAAATGGGTGTTCAAGCTGAAAAAAGATGGCAGCGAAAATGTGGTGATACAAAAACCCTGGTTAGTAGTTAAAGGATTCCTATAGAAAAAGGTAATCGACTTTGATGATTTTTCACTAGTTGTAAAAACTGCTTCTATCCGAGTTATCTTAGAATTGGTAGTCATTTTGAACTTAGAGCTTGAATAGATGGATGTGAAGACAACATTTCTTCGTGGTGATGTACACGAAGAAATCTACGTGGAGAAGCCGGAAGGTTTCAAGAAAATATAACCTTGTTTGTAAGATGAAGAAAAGCTTATACGGCCTCAAGCAAGCACCAAAGCAGTGATACAAAAAGTTTGACTCGTTCATGGTGAGTCAAGGCTATAAAATAACTGCAGCAGACTAGTGTGTTTACATTCAAAGGTTTCTGAATGGAAAATTCGTTGTTATTCTATTATATGTAGATGACATGTTGATCGTTAGACAATATGCAACGAAGATCAGCTATTTGAACTCTAATTTTTCAACATAAAAGACTTAGGACCAGCTCAGCAGATTTTGGGAATGTAAATAGTTCGAGACAGACGGAACAAAAGGTTATGGCTTTGACAGGAGAATTATATTGAATGGCTTGTACGGCCTCAAGCAAACACCAAGGCAATGATACAATAAGTTTGACTCGTTCATGGTGAGTCAAGGCTATAAAATAACGGCAGCAGACCAGTGTGTTTACATTCAAAGGTTTCCGAATGGAAAATTCGTTGTTCTTCTATTATATGTAGATGACATGTTGATCGTTAGACAAAATGCAACGAAGATCGGCTAGTTGAAGAAAGAATTCTCTAATTTTTCAACATGAATGACTTAGGACCAGCTTAGCAGATTTTGGGAATGCAAATAGTTCGAGACAGACAGAACAAAAGGATGTGGCTATGACAGAAGAATTATATTGAATGGCTTGTACGGCCTCAAGCAAGCACCAAGACAGTGATACAAGAAGTTTGACTCGTTCATGGTGAGTCAAGGCTATAAAATAACTGCAGTAGACCGGTGTGTTTACATTCAAAGGTTTCTGAATGGAAAATTCGTTGTTCTTCTATTATATGTAGATGACATGTTGATTGTTAGATAAGATGTAATGAAGATCAGTTAGTTGAAGAAAGAATTCTCTAAATCTTTCAACAGAAAAGACTTAGGACCAGCTCAGCAGATTTTGGGAATACAAATAGTTCGAGACAGACAGAACAAAAGGTTGTGGCTTTCACAGGAGAAATGTATTGAATGGGCGATCAGAAGATTCGATATACAGAATGCCAAAACTGTTACTATTCCTCTAGCGCACCACTTCAAATTGAGTAAGATTTTGTGCCCCTTATCCTAAAGAGAGATGGATGAGGTATCATCAATACGCTATTCTTAAGCAGTTAGAAGCTTAATGTATGTTATGGTAAGTACCGGGACAGATATTGCTCACGCAGTGGGAGTTGTGAGTCGTTTCCTCTTTAATCCAGGAAAAGAACACTGTGATGCAGTCAAATGGATTCTAAGGTACCTCAAAGGTATTTAGAAGTTATGTGTGTGCTACGGGGAGCGGATCTAATCTTGGAATGCTATACAGATTCAGATATGGCTACATCAGGTGTTCTCTATACTTTTGCAGAGGGAGTTGTGTCATGGCAGTCAAGATTGCAGAGGTGTATTGCATTATCCACAACAAAAGCTGAGTATATTGCAACAGCGGAAGCAGGAAAGGAAATGTTGTGGTTAAAGTATTTTCTCCAAGAATTAAGGATCAAGCAGACATAATACAAGATATATTGTGATAGTCAGAGTGCTCTGGACTGAAGCAAGAACTCAATGTATCATTCCTGGACGAATCACATCGATATTCGCTATCATTGGATACGCAAGGTGATGGATCAATAACTGATGAGACTAATAAAGATCCACACAGATGAGAATCCAGCCGACATGTTAACAAATGTAGTTACTCGGAACAAGCTATAGCTATGCAGAGACATAGCCGGAATAGTTGTCAGATGAAAATCGTTACAGATGCAGCTGGAGGGGGAGAATTGAAAAATCTAACTGTCATCAACATTTTCAAGCCTCCAATAAAACTTTAGGTGGCTTTGAAAATTTGGTGCAAAACTACAAAAAAATTTACGTGGCAACTATTGCTTGTTGAAATTTTGAGCCATGTTTTGGCTATAAATTTACAGCTCATTGGTGAGCATAATGATCCCCAACAATTAAGTTTCATGTAAAGAAAGCTTAAATAGTAAAAAAAAATTAGATTTTTTTTGTTGAGTTTCAAACACTTGTAAATTCCGTTGTTGTAGTAATATAATTCGATTTTTTCCTCATAAATATTCTTCAGTGATCAGAGAATCACAATAGAACAGACTATGAAAAAGGGCATAATCCACAAAAGAATTAGAGTGATTGTCCTAATTATACACAAAAATTTACTTAACCTGACTTGAGCTTTGGAGTTGATTGTGAAAGACACACAAAGCAGGAAGGTAACATGACTACACGAGCATAATAAATTACTTTGCGATAATAAAATGAATTATAGTGAATGAAAATAGAGCCAGCAACAAGTCCGTTGTAGTCTAGTTGGTTAGGATATTCGGCTCTCACCCGAAAGACCCGGGTTCAAGTCCCGGCAACGGAATCTATTTTTGTATTTTTTGTTTTATTGGGGCTCATGACCCCTTGGATGGACCTTAATTTTTAAATTTTATATGGGCTAATTACCTTTTGGATGGGCTTTTATATATGGGCCGAATACTTTGAGAAAACAAAACGGCAGATTATGGACTGAATCAGTTGCCGTTTTTAATTTTTTTTTTTTTTTGTTCAAAAACTGGAATTATTAATTTTTGTTAAACTCTGTTTTTATATATGAAATCACGATAATCATAATTAATGACAAAAGAAATCATCATAATTATAATTTTTTTGTCATTAATTAAATACTAAAAAAATTACTTTGTCCAAAATATAATTTTATCATCTAACCATATAATAAACCATAATACCAAGGTCTTATTGTATAAATATGATGTAAGATTGCGTTATGATTTATGTTACGGGAGCTGCCATATATAAATGGTATTTTAGAGTTAAAAATCCTGATGGGAACTCCCAACTTCACTTTTGAGACAACTCTGAAAATCTAGAAATTAAATTGCTGCATGAGTTGGATTCTTTTATATCGTTACTCTTGTTTAACAATGCAACGGCAATTGGATTTGGATAATGGCGGAACTATTAAAGGGAGAGATAGACAGTTTGTCCATTCAACTTGAAAATTTGTTTATTTTATTTAATTAATTTTTAATATTTATTTTAAATTTATAATTTTTGAGATTTTTCTTCTAGATATTAATTCAAGATTGTTATTTGTCAATTAACGGAGCATAAAGCGTTCAAGGATGCGTGTTTATTATCAATCTGTAAACTAAAACCTAAATCATATACAAAGAGAAATGCTATTGCGTATTTGTTATCAAATTTAGGCTTCAATAATATCAAATGGAATACCTCAAGCTCTTTAAATCGAATCTTTTTTCTTTATTTAGTTGTACAAACAACAATATCAATCCATCTAAAAATACATTGTAACATAATCGTAATCATGTTATTTTTTATACTAATAACAATTAAATTGAACTACCCTTTGCATTTATTTACAATTTACTTCAAGTAGAACAACCAGCTGAAATTAAACATCCATTTAATCCAAATTCGTCTAAAATACAAAATAAAATTAAAATTAAAATAAAAAAGCCAAGCCATGCGCAGTTTGAATATACCAGAGAAGCTAACAGTGAAAATGTTAAGTGCGGTCGGTTGCGTGTGGCTGGTGGTTTGCGGGGTGCGTGCAGAGGTGCAGGGTGGAAATTAGGGATTGCAATTACGGTGTGTGATACTGAGATATCAATATTTGTATTCGTCTCGTTCAATTAATAAATACGAAAATTATTCATATGTGTGTAAGTTAGTTTACCTTGACTAGAAGGAAGATAATTTACCCACCTCTAAAATATCAGGCTCCGCGAGCTCCGTGCGAATCCTCATTCATATGAGGATTTTATTTTTATTTGAACAGATGTCAATACCCGTACTCGATCCGTCTAATTAACAGGAATAAAAAATTATTTTCTTACCCGCTTCTAACATACTGGGCCTTCATAAATCCTATCTCCACATGATTTTTACCATCCATAATGGAGATAAGGTCTCTGTGTCTGCGTGTGGCATGTTTAGGTCTGAGAGTGAACACTGGGTTTTTTAATTTTTTGGATTTTGATATTGTATTGTCTGCTGTTCTTAGGCATGACAAGCAGACCCGGACGGCCCGGGTCCGGTTAGACCCGAATCCGTAAAAAAAAATTTACGGATCCGGGTCTTCATTTCGAAGACCCGCATTTAACCAGGTCCGGATGCGGGTCCGGGTGGTTCCGGACCTGGGTAGCCGGGACCCGGTTAAATTAAAAAAAAAATAAATAAAATAATGTGATAGAGGAACGCCAATGACCCCACCAGTTGCTGGAGCTAATTAACCACTTGCTGGAACTAATTAACCGAAAAATAACGTGATAGAGGAATCAAGAAAATGACGCCACCAGTTGCTTGATTCCTCTGAATGGATTGCAAAATCCCTAAGTCCTAACCCACGCCAGTGACGCCACTACCAATCTACCAATCTGGAGCTTTAAAAAAGGAAAAAAAAAAACAGTGGAGGAGTTGCGGATCCCGGATCCGGATATACTCGGGTCCATTTCGGGTATACTCGGGTCCGGACCCGGATGCATTTTACCGGGTCCACATCCGGACCCGAGTCCCCTGAAGAGCTTGCGGATCCGGATCCGGGTCCGTACGAATTTGGGTTCGGATCCGGAAATTGTCATCCCTAGCTGTTCTATAAGGAGGGGGAGGCTACAATATGGGTAGGCTCTTGCCTCAAGGGTCCAAATTATGAGTAATATTTAATGCAATACAAAATTTAAACCAGTGATTATTTGAATATTTGATCATATGAAATTTGGGACAATAAACATAAAAAAAAAAATGAGATATTGAACATAAATATTATCTTTTACACTAACAATACTATTTGACACTGATTTGATTTGAAACAAATATCCACACAAAAAAAAAAAAAAAAATTTATAATAAGGAAATTGCTCCAATTCCACCCGAAGTTAAGAGACAATTGCAACAATTTTTAAATTATTAATTTTCTATTTGAAGTTTATAAAATGTATCATTTCCCACATTTTTAAGGTGGAAATTTGATAGGTTTTTGCAAGTTTCCCGGTGAAAAATAATGCAATTTTTGCATATGTTGGATATGTGTATTGACAAATTCCATAATAAACCAAGTTTGGTTGAGTTGTAATGAGTCTTAAAGGTCTCGCAGCAATTGGGAGGTATTTGGAAGAAATTGGTTGAAGATATCAGAGCTCACATTTGAGTTGGGTTCATTCTAGAGTTTGAACGAAATTCGTTTGTCACGTTTGAACGAAAGTTGGCAGAGGCTACTCACGCATGTTGCGTTCTTCACCCAGTGTGAACGAAATAAGCCAGAGAGTTCGCGTTTGAGGTACGTTCGACAGGTCGTTCGAACGAGTTTGCGGCAGAATGCGCGTTAGTCACGCTTTTGAGTTAAGTTCGATCGCCCATGCGTATTTGGCTTATTTTGAACACGTTTTGAAGGCTTTTTAGGGCTTGGAAAGCCCTACCTATATAAAGAACGCCTTAGCCACTTTACTCGGGATTGGAAACATAAAATACAGAGCCACCTTATTCATTGTTTCCACCCTCTTGGGAATTCACCTTGAAAACTTAATTAATCCCATGTCTTATTTTCTTTGGTGAGTTTCACGTTTGATAACCATCAACACAAACAAAACCCTAGTCAATAACCTAAACCTTCAAAGTTCTAAGGTGGAGATTGGTAGTCGGAGTTTCGGCATCTCCAGTTCGCGGATTAAATTCACTCAGAGACTTTAGAGATTCTAAAGAATACTGCTTGGTGTGGGTTTGAGGAGTTCTTCGGGTTTTTACAGTATAGGTATTTGAGTGGGTAAAGTTGTTGGCATAAGTCTTATAATCATCACTGTAAGTTTTCTCTACATAGTGAATTCGAGTGGTAACCTATACTCAGAGTGGTTTTTCTCTATCAAGAGTTTTTCACTCCATCAACATATCTTGGTGTTGATTGCTTATTTACTTTTAGTTTTTTAATTATTGTTTTGATTGAGATAGTGACTATTGATTAGACTTATGGTGTTTACATTTAACCATGAAACTCTACCATAGACTTGTCTTAGATATAGTTGTTTTATAATTCTGCTGTTTACACCTAATCCCCCCATTGATGTATAGAGTCGGAACATTATCGTAATTCTAATTGGTATCAGAGACTAACTTCAATTCTTGACCCTTTAATAATGGATAGAAGTCAACCCTTAATTTACATCATTTTGGGGTAAATGGTGAAGCTCTTGGTATGAAAATATAAGTAATTTTTATTTATAATATATATATAAATTTTGATTATTTCCCAAATAAAATTTGAACTCTTTCCAGTTTATTTCAAACTCTTGACTAGTTGTCGATTGTCCCTGATTGACATAGATAATACTTGAATCTCATAACCGTGAGAGAATTGACTATTAAAAAACTGGATTAATTATTGACAAACATTGTTACCACATTTATGGATGATTTTATATGTTTTGACATAATTTAGTACCTTGACATGGACTAATTATAGATAAGGTAAATTGCATGTGTTGGCAAAATTAATACATGATAATCATGAAATAAGTTAATTGAGAAATAATAATAATTTATATTTTATAAAAATTATTTTATATTTGAAATATCAAGAGTGGATACCCTAACCCTAGTAATTTTTTTTTTATTGGATTCCAATTTAAAATTACCCATCACTTCAATCAATTCACCGATTTATTTTATTTCTTGAATTATTATTTTATTTTACTAGATCTATACCCTATGGATCGACCTCGGACTTACCGAATTATTTTATTACTTCAACACTCTTATATTTATGGAGTAAAGAATGACTTTGTGAGTGTGTCACCATTCTCACATTCTCCCTTACCAAACTCACGCCTAAGACCTCATTTTATTCTTCTAGTGTTGTTCTCTTAACAAGTATAGTACTAAGCTTTGGAGTGTTTCCTTGTAAATTCAAGTGCCATTAGAAGCAAGGTAAGTCTCATAATATTTGTCTTAGTAACTATAATGTAGTCAAGCATGAATCTTCAAGCTTGTCATAAGATTCCATGGATATACCCAAGCATGATTCATGTATATTTTGTATGATGGGGCTCAACCATAATGTTAATCATGTATTTATAGAGATGCAATGTCATGATTTTGGTGTATTAAGTAACTTGATTAAAGAACCCTAACTATAAGCTTATTATTGCCTTTGAGCTTGAGTGTTTGATTTTTGGGTGTTGGAATGACTCCTTGAGGTGTGAATGTTGTGGAGTAAGATGTATTTTGTGTAATGACCATGGTTTAGTTTTGGTGGTGTTACCATATTTTGGGGGGTTGGGGGGATGAGTATTTTTTCTTTGTGTGGTGGCAAATGATGAGCTTTTACCCAAACTTGAAATTGAGCTCGCGTCGCGACGCAACATCAAGCGTAACATTCTAACTCAGAAATTACCTTGAACGTGTCGCGATGTAGGTGGTTGCGTCTTGATACGAGAAACCTCAATTGGCATCGCGACGCATAGTGACCCTACGTCGCAACGTGATGTCAATTCCATGACCAGTTTTCACATGTTTTAGGACATACCTTAAGATGTCAGATAATGTCTTAGGCTTCCTTGTCGGCATGGGCACATGCATTATACATGCACATATTTAGGAACCATGAATACTCATGTATACTAATTGTATTTCGACCGTATGTTTATAGATCTCGCGCAGGAAGTCCCATCCAGTTCCATACGACAGCATGAGCCGTTGGATTGACGTCAGCTTTGTGAGTGGATGCTATTATTTTTATGTTTTTTTTGACTTTAAGTACTTTACAAATTAAAACTGCGTTTTTCATGAATATCAAATTTAAAGATTATGCAAGCAAGTTTCTAAATTACCATGTTTCCATGATAAACTACCCAAGTACATGTAATATTTCGAAATTTCAGTAATTATTACATGTGTTCCCAAGTTATGATCACATGTTTGATATGCTACATGTTTACAATTTCGTAAGTTTATGTTATGAAAAAAAAAACAGTTTGATTCCAAGTTTAGTCATACCAGTATTAAATATTTTCAAACACTAGTAGAGTGTCGTCCCCTCATGTATAGCTATTCGAGTATGCTCACGATAAGTAATGGTTCTTGAAACCCTCTTAGGCTTACTCATGTTCATGTACACATTTCCTTACTTGCGCAGTGCTAAGTTCCCGTTAAGTTGGTTTCACGTCACATGTCACGATACTAGTGCAGATTTTCATGACTGCTATTACAAGTATAATTGTATGAGCTTTCCATGTTTATGCTTCCTACTTGGGATTTGTGTTTAGATCTTTATGTTTTTCAAGAATTTGTCGTTTCAAGAATACAAGCAGTTTTACAAACTATAATGTTTTTACGTTTTCACTTTCAGCATTCACTCACTATATCGTACCAACGACTTATCCCTCCCTTCCAACTACTCAATTTTTGGTTGCAGGATTCATTCATTACACTCTTTTGATGATGACCCTTTTTTGTCAAATCGGACGACTTGGAGAAGATGGATATCAGCTGCAGTCTTAGGGTCACACTTGTCATGGGTCCCCTTTTGTACATTTTGATGTATTAGGCCATGAGGCCATATGGTGTTTCGAACATGGTCATGTTATGTATAATCACTTTAAACATTTTAGGTGTGTGTTTTTATCAAATACACATATTTCTCGAAATTTTTCATATTAGAGCACATTCTTATGCCGTTTAATCTTTTTCTTATCCTCAAAACAGAAACTCTTCAGGTTCAATCATGGTAAACACGTGTGCATGAGTTATATCACATTATGCATGTTTATGTTAGAAGCTTATGGGAATGGTAAGACCGTTTCATACCGGTCATGTACCGGATATACTGGGATGTGACAAGATATGTTACTGACAGGTTGAACTTGTAAACCGACTAGCGTCATAAATAATTTTAATAAATTAAAAATTATAAGAAATGGTCAGGCCGGTTCACCAATTTTGACCTTTTTTTAAACATTGATTTTAGAATTCAATCAGACCAAACTCATGATCGGTTCCCAATTTGACCGATTCCCAACTATGGTTAAAAACAATGCAGTGTAATATAATTAACAGTAACCAATTGTTCTTTTTTATCGAACATAAAACAAAAGCAAATATCACATCTTACAATTATCGGCTAATTTTTCCATGGAATTTTGTTACTCTTCTTGTCGTCTTACTCTTAATTCTATTAAAGTTTTTTTTTTTATTATTATTATTATTAGGTTGAGCATCCGGATTTCTTACTATTTGATCGATAAGGTTTGCGTGCTATCCAAGCTCCATCTTTTGATGTGAATTTACTTGGTGAAGAAGCTCCATTGATAAAGTTGTATGGTAATCTTAGTAGGGCTGATGAGAGCTTACTAAAACAAAAGTCACGGTTACAATGGCTTGCTCACTTTTTATCAAAATCTCCTTTCTCAATAACTGATACCGGAAAAGTGGATGGGACTTTTCCGGTGATGTTATTATCACATGCATCAAGAAAATATAGGTTTTTGAGAGAACCCAGGACAGGAAACTCACCGGATATGTTGTTTTCTTGAATTTCTAGTTTCATGCTGATCAGACCATTGAAAGTTCTGCATTTGTCCCTCAAAGTCTTGGTTGTGGAGATAAAGTTCCTCAAGATCAGACTGTGTTCCAAGTGAAGCAGGAATTAAACCAGAGAAATAATTTCCAGAGGCCGTGTCAATGAAGCCGAATTAACCTGGAAAGTGAGTCTGAACTGAGTCAGAGAACGAGTTGTTGTCTGACATGAGTGAGCCTGAGTAACCAACAGGGTCAAGAGTTATTTCTGTGCTTTGGATTGGATGGAAGTAGCCTCCACTCAAACTTCAACCTATTTCCCAGCAATTACAAGCTCCTATGTACTATCAAAGTCAAGAATAGATACATCTCACTGAATCCAACTCAAACTTCATAAAGAAAATGATCTACGATAGAAATATTGCTTCTCAAATTTGAAAACAAATCTTAGTCTGCCTTTATCTTAAAAGAAATGGACATTCTACAGCAGATTCAAATATCAGTTACAAAAGGGAACCCAGAAAGCGCAGAAACAAAAAAATGAGCACCTTCTGACCGTGTTGTAATTTATCACATTTCTGCCATGACTCAAACTTGGTGCTCATGGGTTTGGTTTTTCTTTGGTGATGCTATCCAGATACCGCTTTATGCAAGTTTGGTTTGTCTCAAATATGAATGGCAAACCCCTTATCTGAAAATTCACCATTCGCAGTGAGTCAATCAAGGATATACGTTTTAAAACAGAATTACAATCTAAAAACAAACTTGGGGAACTCAAGGCAGCATTAAATAAATTCAGATAATTTGCAATTAAGCATTAAAGAAAATCAGATAATTTGTAATATAGCAGCTAATTTGTAATTGAAGGAACTATATGAACAAACCTCAATCAAACAACTGGAACTAAGGCTCAGACTCTGTCCACAAGGTACTTCCTTGTTATTTACCAACACTGGAAACTTGCCCAGATTTTTCAGATGGAAAGATCCAGCCACATCCATACTAATGATTGCCTATTTTAATAAAAAAGGATCACAAAAATGAGTTCTAAACCTATATCAAGTTAAAACAGAAAATTTGTTTCTACAGTTAAAAATGAAGAAGATCATCACATACAAGCACATAAAACACTATAATAGGTAAAATACATATTTTTAGTTGATATGATTAACAGCAGGACTAACAACTATTTGGGGACTTCTTCTCCACGGTTACTTAGCTTCGTTCAAATTGTAATTGTGCATGCATTAATGAATTGAAGAGATGGAAAATCTCACCTGCCGTCGAGATATTTTATTACCACGTCCCTCTCTTCCTAAGTCGATGTCAACAACAACATCCACTGTAGCTCTACCAAGTAGAACCTGAACATTCAAAAATACCAACTTCTTACGCCAAATTTCAAACAAAAAAATGAAAAAAATAATCACAAATTGACCCTTGTCTAGAACAAAATTGAAACTCCGTCAACTATCGAAATTGAACTCCAAAATTTGCATTGGAATTGTTTAGGAATTTCGTAAAAATCAGGTGTTATAAAAGCGTTGCCATTTTAAAGAATAATTACAGATAATCTAGACAGGGCTATTATGATTTTATAGGTGTATATTCCAGAAAAAGTCATGGTCTGATAATTGGTCTTTGGAAGGGATATCCTCTCCCAATAAAACAGTAAAATCAAGCATATCACAATTAGACATGGAATGATTGCTTTATATATTTAAAGGGTAGCCTAATGAATTAAAAAAATAAAATTATTGAACTACTACAGTAAAATATTGATGGAAAAGCATCCCTACAAATTGAAAAAAACCAAGTATGAGATTGTTGTAACTTGTAGACAACAGAATAAGTTATGGACTTAGTAGCTTTGAATACCTCAGGTTTTTTAATATAATGCTTTGAATGGCGGCCATACAAAATGGCAAATGCTCCATGAGATGAAATTACTCTCTGCATATAAGCATGAGCACCCTGTTCCAGTCTGATGATTTCCCTCTTAGTGTCCTCGTGCTGATATTTTGAGACTGCACGTAGAAAGATGAAAATTAGAATATAATACTTCTGGTGAACTTCTAAATCAAAACAGAGTAAACTGTATTACCTTCCTGCTCATATATATCCTGGTCATCTGGATCCAAGTCCATATCAAGAATCTAGTTTAAAAATAAAATTATAAATTAAGTAAATTGAAGGAGTCTAGAAAATGAAACAAATGAATCAGATAAGAAACAAAGAATCATGACTCAATCACAAAAGTTATATTTCAGATTTACCATTGCCTCGATATCAGAGAAACAAGGCACATCTTCATCATCACTCTCAACAGATGGCTCTTCTGGCTCTGATATTGAAGGATTGACAACTGTTTCTGAATCAAGGATATGCATGGATCCTACTTCTGCATTTAAAGCTTGAGATTCTTGGGTTGTTGCTGGATCATCTAATTCCTGTTTAATGCCATTGCTATTCCTCTCATGATTTTTGTTGCCAGTAGAGCCAAAATCTGGCTTCTCCAGAGAAGAATCAGTCAATGTATGTCCAAGATCCTTCACCATTGAAATTTCCTTATTCTCTTCCTTCAATCTTGCACAGTCAAGATTGTCTTTGCTGCTATTCCTTGTATTATTCTGAATGGAACCACCACAAGGGGTTCCAGCAGCCAACTGGGAGGAGTTGCAACTGCGCAACTCAAATTTAACCCCAGAATCACCAACTGGATGGAGTTGACGCTTTTCTGGTATCATCTGTGATCCCACCATATGAGTTGACCGTCCCTGCATTAGGACTGGATCGCTAATTTTACCTGAGAAATCCTTAACAGAGCTAGAAAATGGATTTCCGCCTTCTTTAAAATTCTGTCGTCTAGCGACGGAAACTGACGATGGCTGCAACTTATTAGGTAGCAAAACATCATCATTGCATGGAATTTCTGGATCTTCAGTGTTCAATGTGCAAATCATAATACCATCATTCTGCTCAGGAAATTGTGGGTCTGCAACAGATGCAGATGATGGCATTTGAACCATTTCAACTGACTCAGCAGGACATGCAGAAGATGCATTAGCAAGGCAATCTGGAGTTGCTGACGTCTCTGGTCCCAGACTGGGCATGTGATCAAGTTTTGTTTCACTTGGGGAATTCAACAGAAGTGACAGACCATCATAATAAGACTTATCAATCATTTCTTTTCCATCAACATCCATGAAGAGGAGTTCTTCATCATTCGTGAAATTCAAAAGAGAGTTGGACAATTCTTCTAGATAACCGTCTGTGTTGGCTGCTTCATTTTTCAACTGATCACATGACATCTGCATCTTCAACTTGGAACTCGAATGTTCAAAGTCATATCCTTGTGCACTTGTGTCCTTGGCATCACCATCATCTGGAAGTGCAAATGTATCTACTAAGTGCAAATCTTTTTCTCTAAGACTGTCGTCAACCAAAATGGTTGGTGATGAAATGTCCTCAACTGTTCTCCATATAGGCATCTCAGGAAGCGGAGATAACTCCAAGTTCTGAAATGGTGCACTACACTCAGGAATTGGAGAATGAAAGACTTGGTTTCCTTCAAAAGTGCAAATGTTTCTCGCGTCACTATTTATTTGACCATATGTAGATGGGGGAATTGCCTCCGCATGATCTACTTCGAACAGGTTGGGTACTTGTCCCAGTTCCTCAACCCCAACGCCATTCACTGTCAAAGACTGATTTTCTTCAAATATAGGAGGAATTTTTTCATGTATGTCACCCTGCAGCATTGAAAAATCTTCTGCAACAGGGTGATCAAATCCTCCATGAAAGTTATGGAGCGTATGACCATGCCTACAAGCTGCATCATCATCCATAGGGATATCAGGAAGAGTTTGACGCATAACATCCAAATTAGTGTGTTGAAGTTCGAAATGATTTGGCATTGGATCTCTCAACATACAATGTCCAGAGAGAGGCTCATCGCCGTTTCCGAAGAAATTTCCATTGCTAGGTGCAAAAAAACTTAGATCCATAGAGTTAAATGGCTCATTATGAATTCTCTTACGCAATGCATAATAACAACTACGGACACTTTCAGCTTTTCTCTTCCCATAAAATATTTGGTTTTCCTTTGAATTTCCAGCTCTAGTGAACTTGTATGGTAGAGTCGGCGCAGAAAGCTCATGCTCAATCATGCGAAATGAAGCCTCTGCAGAAACAACAGGATCATAAAGGAGAGAATGCCACCTATCTTGCAGTTCCCGGACACTAAATTTTCGAGAAAATTGCACTGCACCTTTAGCAAGTGATTCCAATGAAGCACCAGCCTGCAAACAAAAGAAGAAAGATATAAATTCAAGCAGTAACATCCAGAATATATGTATATCAAATACTTGATATCCGGGGATTTTCTGTTTCTTATTTACACAGGATGAAAGGAAGATATAACAAATCAAGAATAAAATGAAATCCTTTTACTGCTTTCTGTAAGACTTTAACCAATATTCTTAAAATACTACTATTTAAACAGATCAAGAAGGAGAGTCTAAACATCAGAAATGCATCACAAACTGGAAGTATAAAAGAGATATTCTTAACAAAATAAAAGATGGTGGTAGAATAAAGTACATGCATTCTGGAGGCAGACAAATCTGCAGTTTTGACAGTATATGGACTCTTTAGTTGAATACCACACAAGACAACTACTGAGCTTTTAAAACCTCAAGTGGCTGTAAGATTTCCTTGCTCGAGACAAGCTGTTAACTGAATCTTCAGAGAGCTCTTCAAATCAATGCATGCAGGTAAAACATGATTATACGGCTTGCTATGTTCACAATTGAGGAAAGAACAAATGGACATCATGTTCATAAACCCCAATTACCACTGTTCATGTCACACAACTGTCCAATGTAATAATACAATTACAAAGGACAGTATATATCCACTCTAGCTCTCTTTCCCTTTCCGTTGAATGTCACTATTTAAACTGAAGAATCAATATCAACTATCAAGACATCAACCAAATAAGTTGCTCTTTCTATGTTCCAATGCTTCTCATATTAATTTTTTTTTAAATGAACACTATTTCTAAAGAATAGATTGTGAAAGCTTTCCAAAAAAAAAAAAAAAAAAGAATTGAAGAACTAAAATCAGCAGTGAGGCAATGCTTCCTTTAAGTCTTCAACCAACAGACTCATAACAAAAGCTACCATAGTATAACTCTGGAATCAACAAACTTCACACTTTAGAAAACCACCTGACAGTTGAGAAGTTATAACTGACAGAATAGTAAATAACGGTTATATAAAGTTTCTAAAGCATCTGATTAAAAGGCCATAACATTTTTTTCCTCTGCCCGTTTCTAAACATTAGCATTCTATTATGTTCAACACCCTAGGATGATGGACTCAAAATATAACTACCATATTTAAGCTCCTAGGTTGTAGGTTATAACTTAGGTTTCGACAAACCCACCACTTAAATATATCTGTTTCTGCCACATGGCTTGCACCAATAGAAATAAAGGTTTATGGAGCTAGTTCACTGTCAACACACTATACATCCTGAACTTCCCAAATTGACACTCTAACATGTCCCAAAACATAGCTTGTTCATAATAACACTTCCTGACTATCCTAACAACAATTAGACTCCAAATATGCAGCAATTACAAATGCAAAGAAACCATTCAAGAGCAAAGAAACCTAAAAGTATTGCAACATTCTAACAGCAACAAAAAGTAATTATAATTGTGTTTGCAAAACCTAACAAATTATTCAAATTCTTTGATTCTGAACCTAAATTGCAAATATTCTTTTAAAGAAAAATCACTGCAAAACTGAAATAAAATGAGAGAAAATCTAGAAAGACACTTCTATACAATAAATACACACGCTTCATTTTGAAACAATTCAATACAAGAAACCCACAATTCCAAAACCCATAGGAAATCTAAAACAGATATCCAAGCACAAAAAGCATCCCAATTAAACAGCAACAAAAGCAACCCCATAACCACAAGCAAGTTACAAAATAACCCAACTGTTATAACGGTCCTTAAAATTAAAACCAATACGTGCGAAATAGTAAAAAGATAACAAAATAATGTGCAATAAATAAAGAACAAAAAAAGAAAAAGAACTACCTCAATGGAGTTTTTTAACAAAAGGTCATCTTCTGGTAACCAAGAAGAGACGGGAGCTAAAGCGCCCATCTTTAGAAACAGGAATAAAAATAAATTCTCTGTTTGTCTCTACTGTGTCTCTGTGTAAACAGCGCTTGTTTTTGTACGAGAGTGAGGCAACACAACATTAACGAAACTAACTGGGGTTTAAGAGGAGAAAAAATATACAAGGAAAAAAATTATTATAATTATAATTATTATTTTGTTTTTTCTTTTTTTGGACTTGTTAATTTAACTTGACACGCACGGTGAGGGTACTTGACAAGGATTCGGTGGTCTCAGTCTCAGGTCACCGTTGATTTTATTTATTTTCCTTTCAAATCAATTTTAGGTTAGGGCACGTGCGATTCGAAATGACGGGACTTTGGGGCTCGCAGGTTGTTGCGGTCAGAGTACCGTTGCCTCAAAACTATATTAAACTATTATCCGGCACTCTCCAGGCAAAAAAGTTTGGGTTATTAATATTAAATTTTTTTGAAGTAAATATATTAATTTTTAATTCTAAAAATATAGTTTTTATAATTAAAATTATTAGGTTGAATTCAAAATATAACTAAAAACATATATATATTTTTAATTTTTTAAGTATTAGAGAAGCTTTAAAAAATATTTCTTGAAAAATAAAAATAAAAATAAAAAATACATTATTTTAAAGGCTTAGAACTTGAAAGTATAAAGACCTAGGCTGAGCTTTGTAAAGCCTCAGTGTGATTTTACCATCCCTATATTCTCAACATAAAAAACGATGTGAATACTAACAAAATATTTTGTTGGTAATGGCGTATATTTCATTACTTAATTAAATTATAATTTTTTTTTGTTACGTCTAAGTGGATTATTAGGATGAAAAAACTTCTGATGATTATCAAATCCGGACGTCTTCCCACCATTTGGAAGCATGAAAACCTGTAAATGTTCAATACAGTATGTACATGATAATTTTCTAATCGTATTCCACCCAGACAATATCAAGTAAAGGGGAAGTCATTGATTGTCCACATCAGTGCAGCTCACATTTGCAAATTCCATTTTCTCGAAATATCATAAGTCTACATATCCACATATTGTTAGGGTTGATACTCAGAGCGTCAATCCATATCATATTTTTGATCTTGTCATGAATACGAACAGTTCCATTTTCTATAATATTAGTTATTGAATGGTATTACTCCTTATCCTTTGTATACATTATTAATTTAACTAAGTTTAGATCGATACTAACATAAGTTTAGCGATATACACATTAGACAAATACCCGAGAATATTTGTCATTGTGACGCAATTACATGGGCTATGTAATTTACATTAAGATGTGTCACTATTTAGTATATTCTCAAATGTTAAGTTACTGGTCAAGATTTACTAACACAGATCGATTAGTAAATCTGATGAGACTAGTACATGTCGTATATCATATTGATATCTGATGGTTTCATCTCAATGTACCATGAGTCTCTGAGGCTCGTATAGACATGTAAGTGTTCATTAGATGAGCACTGAATGACTCAATAGAAGATTCCTAATATATGGTACACCAACGTCAATAGGAATCTTCTCGAGTCGAGTGACCTATGAAATCCTTCAACTTGAGATACTGTACGGGCCAAATTTAGGCACAGGGGTAAAAATATCATTTCACTTCCAGACCAACCACAAGGTTAGACTTCAATTACTAAGAACCCAAAACCCTTTAAGAAGGCCAATTCGTAAACTGATATCGAACCAAAAGATCCCATAAGCCCATAACCAAGAAAAGACTCGACCAAAATAGTCTATAAACTCATCGGTTACTAAACTAGAAAACGCCTGAACTCATAACTCCCCCCATTGAATTAGCCATTTTCGGGCGTCTAACAGACAAAAGAATGAATGAACACACCTCTCGAAGAGCTTATAAAAGGAAGAGTTAATCCACAATAGAGGGGCATGTATTTCTTCTGGAGCTTGAGCATCATCATTTGAGCTTTCTAAATATTTCGCCCCTGAAACACCATCACACCGCCCTCACGGTAGTCAACGGAGGTCAAGGTAAACTTAAACCTTGCTCTTCCAATGTTTATCAACCCATCACCACCACTAACTTGAGCATCGGAGTGCCTACGACATCCACCACACCGGTAGGTAGGAACCCCCCACTCACTCTACCTTTGTTTTACAAGATCACTGGTGCCCTTCATTCTATGAATTCTTGATTGTGGACTCAAGGTGAAAACCAACTCCCACAATTTGGCGCCCACCTTAGGGCCCTAGCGATTGATAGCAAGCACAGACTCTACAGCCTACGATCCTTTCAACACAGCAACTCATGGCCTCCAATAGCGAACAGACACCAAATCCAGTGGCTGCGCAGTTGACCATCCTTCAAGATCGATTATGAACATTAGAAGAAGAGAACCTGGTCATGCAAAACTCCAATATAATCCTCCAGAAATAATTGAAGCAAATTTCTTCAAACCCCCAACATCGCGATACTATAGATCCCCCTCTGGTAATCCAACCGTCCTAGCCAACCTCTCGGAAGCATTCAACGATGTTGCAAGTGACAATCTATCTTTGGATGACTTTCCCCAAGGCCATCGGAGCGGTCACCCTACGACTCCAACTAACGATGCACAACTAGTCTCCTCGTCAATGCGGAAGAAGATGAAAGAATTCAAGGAAGCAATCCTCTCCAGCCTATGGAGTGTCAGGCTGCCAACCAAGAAAAGCAGAGCCGACACCATTTCAGATACTCCTTTCCTGGAGGTGATTACTACTATTGAGCTCCCAATGAAGTTCAGCCTTCCGGATATAAAGTTGTACGACGGATCTACAGACCCAGACGAACATATGATTCACTACAAATATAAGATGATGTCAACGGGTCTGGCCCCACATCAATGGGATGTCGAGATGTGCAGATGGTTTGGGGAAATACTGGTTGGCCCCGCACTAACTTGGTTTATCAACCTACCCTATCGGACCATCAGATCATATCAGGGCAGACAATTTTGTTGAGCACTTTGCCAGCTCGTGCAAACTCGAGAAGGCCACAAACAATCTAAATGTTATCCAACAAAAGAAGGGCGAGAGTCTGCGAGGCTACGTGACGCGCTTCAACAATGAGAGAATCGTCATCCCGGACCTCCACCAGCCGACCACCGTAGAAGCATTTAGGAATGGGCTGCTAGCGGATAGTGGACTCTACAAGAAGCTAACAAAGTTTCGGTGTTACACTATGGACCAGGTTATATCCCGAGCCTAAATCGAGATCGGATGGGAAGAGGATAAGGGGAACAGAAAGAGAGACATTTCCTCCGGTCTACGCACAGAAAGGTTGCCAAACTATCCCAATCGACTAAAAAAACCAATTGGTAGAAACTCGCAACCAGGAGACAGAATGAAAGACCTACGCCCTATTACCCGGAATGATGACCGCCGACCCTTACCCAACAAGGTTCATGGGGGAACCTCACCAAACAGGCCAAGACTCCCAGACTACAACTTTGCTGTTTCACCAGGAGAATTGGTCTCTGTCCTCAGAAAAATGGGGAATGAAGTTGACCGGCGTAAACACACTCGTATAACGCAAGCGCACGTATCGTTCAAGTAGTATAAAAATATCGATCCCACGAGGACTTAATATCTAATCTATTAATTTTATGAGGTCAAATGATTACTAGTATCTAACAGGTTGATTGATTGATTTGAAATGGTGACGATTCTAAATTTAAAAGCAAGTAAATAAAATTATTCGAAAGTAGATTTTAAGAAAATTCAATATTAAAAACTATCTAGGGTTGTGATGTCTTCCAATATCATTTTAAAGATGAAGTGGTTATCTTAAAGTTGGGTAATATATTGATTTATTAACCTGGAACACTAAATTATGTGTAAGCCTCTGTCGATGGTCAGACACAAATACCCAGTTTAACCCAATTGAACCATATGTCTATGTCAATCAAATTATCTGGATTCATTAAGTTTAAGTTCCAATTATGGCTACCCCCGCCCGACAGGTATATTCCTATCATGTAAGGAAATCTATTAAAGGGTTATCTATCCTCAAGGAAGATCGTGGGCTATTGAGTCTAAGGCTGAAACCTAAAATCCCTATGTCTAGTTCATTTTAGATTTACCAGATCAATTTTATTAATGGCCAATTAATGAAAAAGCATTAAGTTTAAGACTCAATAAATAAATCTTTATATTACCCAAACTATAATCTAACCCCTTATAAAACGGTGATATTAAAAGTCATCACAACCCCAGATAACTAATTTAGTTACAACACATAACTAGGGCTAGTAAAAACTTGAAAATAAAAGACATAAAGTAAAAATGCGGTAAAGTAAATACTGAAAAGTAAATTACAATAAAATAAAATGCTAAGGTAAAAGGAATTACTTTTACTACTACTAATTTAGATATCTCCCATAAAATAATATATAAACTTGTGATTCTTTTTCCAACCAGCCATAAAGGCGGTAACCTGATTAAGTCAAATTAAGTCCAACCAGCCATAAAGGCGGAACCAAAATTAAATTACCAACCGACCAATCTGGCGGTATCCTTTATTAGTCAGGTTTAAACCAGATTAAAATAAATTACCAACCGACCAATCTGGCGGTATCCTTTTTAAGTCAATATTTTAATAGTGAATATATTATTTTTAAGGGAGATTAATCTAAATAGTAACAGTAAAAGAATTACCTTTCACCCTAGCTGGGGAAGTTACCTCCTCATGGTAAATAGTAAAAACTGTAAAAAGTAAAAAATAAGTAAATTACTATTATTACAAAACGTAATTAAAATTAATTACAAAACTAAAAAAACTAAAAAACTAAAAATTAAAAGAAAGTAGAGAGAGAAACTCTCTCTTTACATCAAAGAGATGAGAGAGAGTGGTGCAACTAAATCTGAAATTTGAAGCTCTATTTATAGGCCTTGGTAGGCTTCCAGCGTCGCGACGCCAGGGCCTTTGGCGTCGCTACGCCAGCTTTTGTCGACGTGGCACGCTCTGGTTCGTTGGTTTGTAGATTCTGGATAAGCTGATAAGGTGACACATGGCGAGGTGGTTGGGCTTCAATTACGTGGCGGCTTCTGATTGGTCGATGAGATTCTTATCCACCACGTGTCAGATAAGGATTAAATACTCAATGATTGATGCTGACGTGGCGGTGACATGGCGACACGTGGGAAAGAGACTGTCGGCACCGTAGGATTGCGACACGTGGCACTTCTTGATTGGCTGATGATGTGGCACGACACGTGGCAATGTTGACTTGTTGACTTGCTGACGTGGCTGATGACATGGAGACACGTAGGATACCACGTGGTACACGTGGCAATGGTGATTGTCGGCATCGTAGATGATGACACGTGGCACATCGCACTTTAGCAGATCGGCTGTGATGGTGACACGTGGCACGGCGCACGTTAGCAAAGTCAAAATTTTCTCAGATTCTGATTTATGGACCTGGCGCACGTTAGCACTGTTCGGCGCACGTTAGGTGTCGCGACGCGGAAGGTATTGGCGTCGCGACGCGGACAATTTACTGAAATGTCCTTTTTGTCTAATTTTCACTGTTTTGGCCCAAATCACCTCCAGAATGTCTTGAAACTTTATTTATCTACAAAATAACACAAAACACATCAAAATATTCACAAAACTCAAGAAACTATACAAAATATTAGGTTAAATGAGTGGGAAATAGTGATAGATTTACCACTCATCACACCCTCAAACCTAACATTTTGCTAGTCCTCGAGCAAAACATAGAGTAAAATAACAAAAATAAAAGTAACTAAGCCACTTTCGTAGGGATCACGGTTGCATTTAGCGTATGCAACAAGCCTTTAAACCCATAGGTGTCCCTAGTGGACGAGTTATAGTCTCGTGAGGGTTTACAGCAATGATACCCACAAACATTTTACAAAAGTAAACAGGTAGTAAAACTAATGCACACAAAAGCAAAAAGACAAGCGAAAAGAGAATAAAGATGTTAGTGACTAATCAGGTGAAACTTCTACTCCAAGTTACTAGTTGTTTTGTTTCATTCTAAATTACCGAATAAGTAAATTCTCCGATTATATTTACCATTCTTCATATACACAGCCAACATAATATTAAACAACTCATTTTTTCCCACAACAGTCATAAGTGCAGTTGATAAGAGAGTAATATTTTTGTCCTAAAGTTCTATCAGATTTCACACCTTTTTGTAGCAATGGAATAATTTTTCAGATTTTTCTTTGATTTTTCACTATTTTTTATTTATATACAATATCTTTTATCTATGTAACGAGTGTTGGGTTGGTGGCTCCCAAACCAGTTGGCTTTAGGGCACTAGGTGTTAAGACACCCCTACGGACTTAATTACTCAGACTTCAGATATATATATTTTTGCAGCATCTTCGATCCATGTAACGAGCTTTGGGCCAGTGACTCCCAAACCAGTTGGCTTTAGGGCACTAGGTGTTAAAACACCCTTACAAACTTAATAACTCGGATCTCATAATTTTTTTTTTTACTCCATTGCTTTTTGAGATGTTTCCTTCAATTAAACTAGAGCACTGAATATTACAAACTTTTCAATTACAGCTCATGTCCGTATGTTACTATATATGTTGATAATATCTGTCAACTGAGCATATGAAGGTCCATTTTAGTCAGTGTTAAGGAGAATTTACAAATTAAATAATTTAAAATGAAATAAACAAAATTTAACTTGTTCCGAAATAAATGGTTTGAGATACGTATCAGGAGTGGGAACTCCTTATTCAGCTATCTATCACCAATTTCACATTTTTAGTCAAAACACAAAAACACTAAATATTTTTGTAATTTTTGAAATTTTCAATTTTTTTTGTATTTTTCGAAAAATTTTGGACTAAAAATAAAAATAACACACAAACTAAAAACAAGGTACAAATCAACTAATTTCCTCCCCCAAACCTAAATGAGACATTGTCCCCAATGTCTTAAACAGTAAAAGGAGAGTTAAGAAGGTCGTACCTGGTTAGCTGAAATCTACAGGAAATTAAAGGTTAAGATCCAGATTAATCCGACGCCTCTTACCACGATCGTCCTCAGACCAATTTATCTTTGAAAGGATAGGGTCAACTTATGGTTCATAGGCTATGAGTTGGTCTATTAGATCTTGAGCAGTTCTGGCAGTGAAGATGAGTTCTTTCAAAGGTTTTGAAACGAACCCATTTCTCCGAGCATCATCAAGAAACACACAAAGAAAATCATAAAATCCATCAACGTTGAGCAGTCCAAACGGTTTTTGGTGTATGTTCAGGTTCGCCCAAGATAATACTATAAAAATTTCCTCCAATGTGCCCAAGCCATCTGGCAAAGCAATAAATGCATCAGCACGGTTAATCATTTCTACCAGTCGTTCAGACATACCTGGCACGATCAGTTCCTCTCTGTTTGATGATCCAATAAGATTTGCCTCTACCAAGGGTTTTGGGATGATTCCCAAAACATGACTGCCTCATTCCTGTACAGCATTTGAAACGATCCTCATAAGTCCGAGATTGCCTCCGCCATATATCAAGTGCATATTCCTTGCAGTTAAGACTCGACCCAATTCTTGTGCTGCTTCTACGTATTGCGGTTTAACACCAACACTACTACCGCAAAACACACAGATGTTTTCAACTCGTCTTCTTGAAGTGGCTTCCATTTTTTATATGTATTTCTTTCTCAACTCTGGATGCCTTCAAAAGTGCAATGACGTGCTGAATTTATAGTACCTGAAAAGGGTGAGTAAAAATAGCACAAGTATCTTCCAGAGGACGATTAGTAGCGAATTAATATCGTGATAGTCAAAAAGGTCTGGATCCTGTCTGATAAAATAAAAGAAAACAACAAAACAAATTACAATTATTAAGAAAAGACAAAGAGATATAATATTTACAAGAAAAGTAGCGGCTTGATCGACGTCTATGCGTCAGGGACAAGCTTCCCATCCAGTTTTCTTATAAATTGGCAAACAGGGTCTTTTTGAGTCAGATTCCCGAGACTTAACAGTTGTCTTTCCTTTTGGAATTGTGCATATAACATGCGAATTTCATGATACACACATCCACTGGGATGCGTCTCAAGAGTTTTAGATATGTCATCCAAAGACTCCTTACTCAAGCCATCCCTAATGAAGTTAATCTTATCTTCGCGATTATCGGACACCATTCCTAAAGAACGACAACGAGTATTACAAAATATGCGAGCACATTTATAACAAACACACATTCTTTTGGCTCTTCTCTTTTTAGCATATGTGCTCTTTCCTAAGCCAGGCAGATGTGAAATAAAAGAGTCAGAAGACTCACCTGCCAATCAAACCCGTGCTTCAATTAACCAACGAATGTCAGTAGGAATACCTTTGATCATCAGTAGTCTCATCCGTTCTAAGCGAGCTTTGTAAACTTTCATCAGAGATTTTTGAGGGAGAGAAGGAAATTGCTTGTGAAGATTTGCGAGAGCTTCTTCCATCTTGAAATGACTAAACCTGCAAAAATTAAACACACAAAAATAAAAAAAAACCAAATCACAATATATACACAAATTGCATGGGTTGCCTCCCTGCTAGCGCTAAGTTTAAAGTCGTCAGCCAGACTTGGCTTCTCGAACGTTAAGCTGGATCTGAAAGTGTAACACTTTCTTTTTGTCGCTCAAATGATTCTCCCCAGTAGTGCTTGACACGCTTGTTTTTAACCTTGAAAGTCTTGTTAGTGTCAGGATCATGTATCTCAACGGCTCTATTTGGTAAAACTTTGGTGATCACAAATGGACCTGACCACCGTGATTTTGGCTTCCATGGGAAGAATTTTATCCTTGATTTGTTTAACAGTACCTTCTGCCCTGGTTCCAGTTGTATGCGCACTAACTTCTCCTCATGTCTTTTCTTGCCCTTTTCTTTGTACAATTTGGCATCATCAAAAGGCTGATTGTGAAATTCCTCCAATTCGTTGAGCTGGTGGAACTTTTTCTCTTCTGTTGCTTGTAGTGTAAGAATTGGCTCCTTCAGTACAAAAGACGCTTTATCTTTAGGCTCCACAGGCAATTGACATATTTTAAGTTTGTCAGTAGAACTTTGCATTGCATTGGAGTTCTGAATGGTACTGTGTATCACATCAAGTTTGAAACATTCCTCCTTCTTTTCATCATCTGGGAAATTCATGGCCTTGAAAACATTGATTGTTACTTCTTGGTCATGTACCCTCATGGTTAATTCTTCTTTTTGTACATCAATAATGGTTCGACATGTAGCCAAGAATGGTCTCCCAAGGATGATTGGCACGTCTGCGTCTTCCTCCATATCAAGGACAATAAAATCAGCTGGGAAAATGAATTTGTCAACCTTGACCAGCACATCCTCAACTACGTCTCTTGGAAATATGAGCGTTCTATCAGCAAGTTGCAGTGAGACTGAAGTTGGCATTGTTTCTTCAATCTGTAATTTCCTGAAAATAGAAAAAGGCATCAAGTTAACACTCGCACCTAAATCACACAAAGTCTTACCAAATTTATGTTCTCCTATGACGCAAGGAACAGTGAAACTGCCAGGATCTTTCAACTTCGGGGGAAGTTTCCTCTGAATGATGGCACTGCATTCTTCTGTTAATGTTACTGTCTCGTAATCTCCCAATCTCCGTTTTCGTGAAAGAATATCTTTCATGAATTTGGCATAGGTGGGCATTTGTTCCAACGCTTCTGCAAATGGAATGTTGATATGCAGCTTTTTGAAGATCTCCAGGAACCAAGAAAACTTCTTGTCCAATTTGTTCTTCTGAAGACGTTGAGGAAAATGTGGAGGTGGAATGATCTATTCTTTTTCCTTTGCTTCTTTTTCCTCCATCTGTTGCTTTGTTTCAAGAACCTCAACTAAAAAGGCATCTAGACTATTCGCATCCTCAATTCAGGAGTTTGGCAGCTCATTAATTTTAGATGATACTCATCGGCTTATTCTAGACTCCTCAAATAACAGACCGTAAGTAGGAACTAAAAAGTTGAAACTCCTAGCCACACAGATTGGATTGGGATTGGAAGTCTTTCACCCCTAACATCGGGGGACTGGAATCTTCCTCAGCAATTGTTTTGGCTCCAACATCTTTGTTGATTTCAGTACCGCTTTTTAACATGATGGCATGACATTGCTCCTTCCTCATGTTCCTTGGATTTGGCTCTGTGTTGCTAGGAAGGGTACCTGGCGGTCTGTAACTCTGAGCATTGGCCAGTTGTCCAATTTGATTCTCCAGTGCTTTAATAGAAGCAGATTGACTTTGAATTAATGCTGCTTGGGATTGAAACATAACATCATATCTTGCTGCTTGAGAGTCGTGTTTTGCTTCTATCTTTTTCAAGTGGGTCAATACTTCTGTTATTCCTGGTTCATTTGCTTGCTCCTGGCTTTTGTTCTGTTGCTGGAATTCAGATGGTGGATAGTTCTGCTGTTGGCCTGAATTGTTGCTCCATGAAAAATTGGGATGATTCCTCCACCCTGGGTTGTAGGTGTTGGAATATGGATTGTTCCCTTGTCTGTTGAAATTGCTGACATAATTCACCATTTCTTCAAGTTGGTTTGACTCTGGTGCTCCTCCATATGGTGAACTTGTGGATCCAGTGGTAAGAGTCTCCATAAATTTGCATATTTGATCCAGCTTGGCGTTGACTGCTGTATTGGCTCCACTTTCATAAATTCCTGCAATTCTTTGGATCATGCTCCTTTCTGTTGGCCATAAAGAATTATTGTTGGCCATTTCTTCGATTAGGTCCCAGGCTTGATCTTCTCCTTTTGCCATCAAGGCTCCTCCAACAGCAACATCGATTGTGGTTCTCATTATTCCAGAAAGCCCATTATAGAATGTTTGGACTTTAAGCCATTTTGGAATCTCATGGTGAGGACATTTCCGGAGCAAATCTTTGTACCTTTCCCAAGATTCGCAGAGGGATTCTGAATCTTGTTGTACAAAGAATGTGATGTCATTCCTCAGCTTTCCGGTTCTGGCTGGTGGAAAGTACTTTGCAAGAAATTTGGTGGCTAAAGTGTTCCAAGTTGTGATAGAACCTGATGGTAGTGAATGTAGCCAAGCTTTAGCTCTGTCCTTTAAGGAATATGGAAAAACTCGCAGTCTCATTGCTTCTTCCGCTTCTCGGTTGTAATTAAAAGTGCCGCAAACTTCCAGGAAGTTGCTGATGTGGGAATTAGGATCTTCAGTTGCATTCCTCCCGAACTGAACTGAGTGCTGAATCATCTGAATGCATGTTTTGATGTCACACGCATTTGCTAGTAAGGGAGGAAGTATAATACAGGAAATGAGTCTGTCAACCACCGGAATGGTTCTGTCTTGAATGGGAATTGGTGGTGCAACTTCCAACGGTTCAGGTTCCATGTTAATGATTGCTTCTTGGCCTTCTCGCATTTCCCTTCTCAACTGTCTGATGGTTCTTTCAATTTTTGGGTCAAGCGGTCGGAGTTCAAAGCTTCTGGTTCGTCTCATGTAGTTTCTGAGAACCTGAAACACAAGAAAACAAAAAAAAAATAAGTAAAAAGAAATTAAATTAAAGTAACGTATCTAACCCCTAAACTAATAGTAAAAGATAAATAAGTCCCCGGCAACGGCGCCAAAAACTTGACCGGCGTAAACACACAAGTATAACGCAAGCGAATGTATCGTTCAAGTAGTATAAAAATATCGATCCCACGAGGACTTAATATCTAATCTATTAATTTTATGAGGTCAAATGATTACTAGTATATAACAGGTTGATTGATTGATTTGAAATGGTGACGATTCTAAATTTAAAAGCAAGTAAATAAAATTATTCGAAAGTATATTTTAAGAAAATTCAATATTAAAAACTATCTAGGGTTGTGATGTCTTCCAATATCATTTTAAAGATGAAGTGGTTATCTTAAAGTTGGGTAATATATTGATTTATTAACCTGGAACACTAAATTATGTGTAAGCCTCTGTCGATGGTCAGACACAAATACCCAGTTTAACCCAATTGAACCATATGTCTATGTCAATCAAATTATCTGGATTCATTAAGTTTAAGTTCCAATTATGGCTACCCCCGCCCGACAGGTATATTCCTATCTTGTAAGGAAATCTATTAAAAGGGTTATCTATCCTCAAGGAAGATCGTGGGCTATTGAGTCTAGGCTGAAACCTAAAATCCCTATGTCTAGTTCATTTTAGATTTACCAGATCAATTTTATTAATGGCCAATTAATGAAAAAGCATTAAGTTTAAGACTCAATAAATAAATCTTATATTACCCAAACTATAATCTAACCCCTTATAAAACGGTGATATTAAAAGTCATCACAACCCCAGATAACTAATTTAGTTACAACACATAACTAGGGCTAGTAAAAACTTGAAAATAAAAGACATAAAGTAAAAATGCGGTAAAGTAAATACTGAAAAGTAAATTACAATAAAATAAAATGCTAAGGTAAAAGGAATTACATTTACTACTACTAATTTAGATATCTCCCATAAAATAATATATAAACTTGTGATTCTTTTTCCAACTAGCCATAAAGGCGGTAACCTGATTAAGTCAAATTAAGTCCAACCAGCCATAAAGGCGGAACCAAAATTAAATTACCAACCGACCAATCTGGCGGTATCCTTTATTAGTCAGGTTTAAACCAGATTAAAATAAATTACCAACCGACCAATCTGGCGGTATCCTTTTTAATTCAATATTTTAAATAGTGAATATATTATTTTTAAGGGAGATTAATCTAAATAGTAACAGTAAAAGAATTACCTTTCACCCTAGCTGGGGAAGTTACCTCCTCATGGTAAATAGTAAAAACTGTAAAAAGTAAAAAATAAGTAAATTACAATTATTACAAAACGTAATTAAAATTAATTACAAAACTAAAAAAACTAAAAAACTAAAAATTAAAAGAAAGTAGAGAGAGAAACTCTCTCTTTACATCAAATAGATGAGAGAAAGTGGTGCAACTAAATCTGAAATTTGAAGCTCTATTTATAGGCCTCGGTAGGCTTCTAGCGTCGCGACGCCAGGGCCTTTGGCGTCGCTACTGACCGGCGTAAACACACGCGTATAACGCAAGCACACGTATCGTTCAAGTAGTATAAAAATATTGATCCCACGAGGACTTAATATCTAATCTATTAATTTTATGAGGTCAAATGATTACTAGTATCTAACAGGTTATTTGATTGATTTGAAATGGTGACGATTCTAAATTTAAAAGCAAGTAAATAAAATTGTCGAAAATAGGTTTTAAGAAAATTCAATATTAAAAACTATCTAGGGTTGTGATTTCTTCCAATATCATTTTAAAGATGAAGTGGTTATTTTAAAGTTGGATAAAATATTGATTTATTAACCTGGAACACTAAATTATGTAAAAGCCTCTTCCGATGGTCAACTACAAATATCCAGTATAACCCAATTGAACCATATGTCTATGTCAACCAAATTACCTGGATTCATTAAGATTAAGTTCCAATTATGGCTACCCCCGCCCGACAGGTATATTCCTATCATGTAAGGAAATCTATTAAATGGTTATCTATCCTCAAGGAAGATCGTGGGCTATTGAGTCTAAGATCTTAAACTTAAAATTCATATGTCTAGTTCATTTTAAGTTTACCAGTTCAATTTTATTAATGGCCAGTTAATAAAAAGCATTAAGATTAAGACTCAATAAATAAACCTTTATATTACCCAAACTATAATTTAACCCCTTATAAACCGGTGATATTGGATTTCATCACAACCCCAGATAACTGGCTTAGTTACGACACATATTTACGGGTAGTAAAAATTTAAATAAAATAAAAGACATAAAGTAAATTCTGAAAATTAAATACTGAAAAGTAAATTGCTGAAAAGTAAAAAAAAGTAAAAAGTAAAAAGTAAAAAGTAAAAAATAAATAAAAGTAAATTACTGAAAGTAAATTGCTGAAAGTAAATTACTGAGATTAATAAAGTAAAAGTACAATAAAAGAAAATGCTGGGGTTAGAGGATCAACTTTTATTACTACTATTTTAGATATCTCCCTTAATATAATATATTAACTTTGCGTGATAATTACCAACCAGCCATATAGGCGGTATCCTGATTAAGTCAAATTAATAATTAATTATCAACCGACCAACCAGGTGGTATCCATACTTAATCAGGTTAAAACCAATTTATAATTAATTTCTAACCGGCCAATATAGCGGTATCCTCATTAAGTCATATTTTAAATAGTTTATATTTTATATTTAAGGGAGATTAATCTAGATAGAAATAATAAAAGCTTTACCTTTTACCCCAGCAAAGGGGAGTTACCTCCTCATTGCTTGAAAAATAAAAACTGCAAAAGTAAAGAAAGAAAAAGGTTTGTGCGTAAAAGTAAATTGCGGAAAGTAAAAAACTGAAAAGTAAAGAAAAGAAGGTGCGAAAGTGGAAATTAATTACTGGAAGCTGTAAATAAACAAACAAGATACAATCTTCTTATTTATTCATTAGGAATTTCAAAGAAGAAAGTATGAATTTTACAAATGAAATGACTTGGTATTTATAGGCAAAATTTTGCCTATATCAAATCATCCATCAAATTCTCCACCAAATCCATTATTAATTTCTCCACTAATTACTCCACCAAATCCATAATTGCTCCACTAATTGCTTATCTTGTTTGGTGTTGATTTGATAATTTTTATTAATTATTTATTAATTTATATTTTGCTTTGAAAATGCTTGATAATGACTTTAATAATTACACATCACACACTTCTGGATGGTTCATCAATTTCGGTCATGCACTCTTCAGAATTAGAAAATATTTTCTCTTTCAAAGTTGTAGATCTTTGAGTTTTCTTTAATCTGGCACTTGAATCAGCTCAATCCGATATCTGAGTAAAACTTTATGCCCAACATACGACAGATGCGCAAAATTAGAATTCCCAAAACTGCACTTCGTCAAAACGCCCTTTCAAGTTTCCAATCTCCAAAATTAATATATCAAGTCCAATAATTGCCCTTATTTGACCCATATTTCATCCTAAATGATTTCATTGAGACCCGATATTATTTTATCTGTAAAATAAACTAAAACACATCAAAACGTTCATCAAACCCGAGAAACTAAACAAAATATTAAGTTAAAGGGGCGGTAAATATTGATATATTTTCCGCTCATCAGCTACGCCAGCTTTTGTCGACGTGGCACGCTCTGGTTCGTTGGTTTGTAGATTCTGGATAAGCTGATAAGGTGACACGTGGCGAGGTGGTTGGGCTTCAATTATTGTGACACGTGGCGGCTTCTGATTGGTCGATGAGATTCTTATCCGCCACGTGTCAGATAAGGATTAGATACTCAATGACTGATGCTGACGTGGCGGTGACGTGGCGGTGACGTGGTGACACGTGGGAAAGAGACTGTCGGCACCGTAGGATTGCGACACGTGGCACTTCCTGATTGGCTGATGATGATGTGGCACGACACGTGGCAATGTTGACTTGTTGACTTGCTGACGTGGCTGATGACATGGAGACAAGTAGGATGCCATGTGGCACACGTGGCAATGGTGATTGTCGGCATCGTAGGATGATGACACGTGGCACAGCGCACGTTAGCAGATCGGCTGTGATGGTGACACGTGGCACGACGCACGTTAGCAAAGTCAAACTTTTCTCAGATTCTGATTTATGGACCCGGCGCACGTTAGCACTGTTCGGCGCACGTTAGGCCTCGCGACGCGGAAGGTCTTGGCGTCGCGACGCGGACAATTTACTGAAATGTCCTTTTTGTCTAATTTTCACTGTTTTGGCCCAAATCACCTCCAGAATGTCCTGAAACTTTATTTATCTACAAAATAACACAAAACACATCAAAATATTCACAAAACTCAAGAAACTATACAAAATATTAGGTTAAATGAGTGGGAAATAGTGATAGATTTACCACTCGACAGAAGTAAAGTGGCCCCCACGCTCCAGAGACGGATCAATCAAGAAGGTTACCAACAGATGGTGTGAATTCCACCGAGACTATGACCACACGACAATGATTGCATCGCCTTAACGCTAGAAGTTTTGGAGCTACTAAATAAGGGATTCTTGATGGACTTGCTCACCAAGAAGGGCAAGGCTACAATGGCTCGAATAGAGGAAATGGAAGAAAAAAGAGACGACCCCCACCACCGCCATCAGTAAACAACACAGTGAATTTCATTTCATGCCGTTCAAAAATAAGTTGTGTCTCGTACTCGGTCGCCAAATGACATACGAGAGCTGCTGCAACGGAAACTCTCCACCCTACAAGGTCAATAGACAGAGCGTTCATTTACCTTGCAATTAAATTTCCAGACAAAGATTGCTCTAGTCACAAGAACCCATACCGCGATGCTCTGGTAATCACCTTACAAGTTGCAAACTTTATGATCAAGCGGGTGTTGGTCGACACAGGATCTTCAGCCAACATAATCTTCACTGCCGCCCTAGCAAATATGGGGATAGAGTTAGACAAGATCACCGACACTCGACAGTGCTGATAGGGTTCAGTGGGGAGCAAAAGCTCACTTTAGGAGAGATAACTCTCCCAGTCTACACCAGTGGGGTCAACAAAATCACTACGTTCCTTGTCTTGGATTGCCTTTTAGCCTACAACTTGATTATTGGCTGACCTTGGATCCATGTCATGAGGGCAGTTACCTCCACCTACCACCAAGTATTAAAGTTCCCCACCAGGTGGGGGGTCCAGGAGATCAAAGGGGACCGACTTGTCTTAAGGGGCTGCTATTAAGCGACTCTAAAGGCAAAACCTCAGTCAACATAGCAATTATAGCAAGGACTTCACGGGTCCGAGTGGAGTCAGCCCCACATCGAAGAACTTGACGAGGTCAAGATTCACCCATAGTTTACAGATCGCAAGACTCAGATTGGAGCCAACCTTGAACCCAAACTACGAGCGGATTTAATTGACTTCCTCATGGAAAGACGTGACTCTTTTACATGGACACAAGAGGACATGTCTGGAATCGACCCTGTGATGATAACACATGAACTCCATATGGATCCAAGTTACCCCCAAGTTAGACAAAAGAGAAGGAAATTCACTCCCGAAATGAACCAAATTATCGATGATGAGGTCTAGAAACTACTACAAAATGGAGCCATACGAGAGGTCCAATACCGGAGTGGCTCGCCAATGTTGTGGTGGTTCGAAAGAAGAATGGTATTTGGCGAGTCTATATTGACTTAACAGATTTGAACAAAGCATGTCTAAAAGATTCGTTCCCCCTGCCACATATTGACTCAATGGTCGACGCTACTGCAGGGCATGAGCTGTTAAGCTTTATGGATGCCTATTCCGGCTACAACCAAATTCTCATACATCTAAATGACCAGGAGAAGACAACCTTCGTCACCAACAGAGGCATCTATTGTTATAAGGTGATGCCATTTATACTAAAGAACGTCGGAGCCACCTACCAACGAATGGTCAACAAAATATTTTCCCAATATAGTTGGAAAACCATGGAGGTTTACATAGACGACATGTTGGTGAAATCACTGGAGGCTGAGCAACATCTAGATCACCTAAGGTAAGCATTCGACATAATGAAAAAGTATGGTATGAAACTGAACCCAACCAAATGCACATTTGGAGTCGTTTCAGGCAAATTCTTGGGTTACTTGGTCACTCGACGTGGTATTGAAGCCAACCCTGATCAAATCAAAAGCATCCTAGACATTCCTTCTCCCACCAGCCAAAATATGTCATGCGACTCGCGGGAAGAGTTGAAGCTCTGAACAGGTTCATCTCCAAATCCACAGATAGGTGTTTTTTATTCTTCTCTGCCCTTAAAAAAGCTAGGGACTTTGAATGGACCCCATCATGCGAAGATGTTTTGAATGAACTCGAGCGGTACTTGACATCCCCACCGCTCCTTTCTAAACCAATCGACTGTGAGAGGCTTTACCTCTATTTGGGAGTTTCGAAACGAGCCGTCATCACGGTCTTGGTCAGAAAAGAGGAAGAGACCTAACTCACAATCTACTATGTAAGTAAGGCCCTACTGGAAATAGAGACACGCTACACCAAATGAAAAAGCTAGCACTAGCTTTAATAACGGTGGATCGGAAGCTACGACCTTACTTCCAAGGGCATCCCATCATAGTCTACACCTCTTACCCTCTGAGAAGCATTCTCCATAAACCTGAGCTCTATGAGAGACTGGAAAAATGGGTTGTGGAGCTGGGGGAGCATGATATTACTTACCAGCCATAAACCGCAATCAAATCTCAAGCACTGGCAGATTTTGTGGCCGACTTTAGTCCCAGCCTACAAGCCCCAGCAGAATTAGAGATCCAGAGTGTCCAACCGATGATCACTTGGAAACTTACAGTCAACGGATCCAATAATAGATGAGGTTGCGGGTTGGGAATGGTGATCACCACCCCTGAAGGAGTCATCCTACAACAGGCAGTTAATGTGGTTTCAAAGCCACCAACAATGAAGTCGAGTTTGAGGCTCTGATAGCCGGGTTGAATTTAGCAAAAGAACTCGGAACCATGAAGGTAGAAGTGAAATCCAATTCCTAACTAATAGTCAATCAACTCCAAGGATCGTATCAAGCAAAAGGCTCGCAAATGGCCTCATACTTGCAAAATGTGAAAGACCTCCAGTCGTCGTTTGAGGAATTAACCATTTCGAAAGTCCCCGGAGCTAAAAATACTCATGTGAATGCCTTAGCCACTCTTGGCTCGACAATTCTATGGGAAAAACCCTAATCTATCCCTGTTGTATATTTGTAGTGGCCGGCAATCTAGAAGGGAGAAATTGAAGAAGTAACCGCAATTACTCCAAGCGACACGTGGATGACTCCATTAGTGAAGTACTTGCGAGATGACATATTACCAGACGATAGGGTTGAGGCTCGGAAGATCCAATGATAGGCTGCCTGGTTCACTCTCAATGATGGCCAACTTCTAAGGAGATCTTTTTCTGGACCCTACCTTAAATCCCTTACACCCGAGGAAGCCCGCAACGTTTTGGCTGAACTGCATGAAGGGGAATGTGGAAACCACTCTGGCAGAAGGAGTCTGGCTTGCTGAACCCATACGATAGGGTACTATTTACCAACCATGAGGAAAGACTCAGCCGACTTCACTCATAAGTGCGAAAAGTGTCAAATATTTTCTCTCATCTCATATCTACCGCCGGAAAGTCTCAACCCTATACTTTCCATTTGGCCATTCATGAAGTAGGGAATGGACATTAATGGAAAACTCCCAGTCGCCTCGGGAAAACGAGTCTACATGCTTGCCCTTACAGACTGCTACTCTAAATGGATTGAAGCGGAGGCCTATGCCAAGATACGCGATAGAGAAGTATAAGCCTTCGTCTGGAAAAATATCATATGCCGATTCGGACTACCAAATGAGATAGTGACTAATAATGGTTCCCAATTCATCAGTCGATATTTTCAAAATTTCTGCAGCAATTGGGGGAATCAAATTGAGCTTCCCAACCCCATGCTTCCCACAAGCCAATGAACAAGCCGAATCTTCCAACAAGACGATCATGAATACGATGAAAAAACTATTAAAGAAGGCGAAAGGAGCATGGGAAGATGAGATTCTAGGAGTCTTATGGTCATACAGAACGACTGCCTGTTCGTCGACTAGTGAAACCCCATTCTCCTTAGCGTTCGAATCCGAAGTCGTAATTTCGACCGAAGGGAGCATCCCATCCCCGCACTACCAATGGCTAGAATATGATTCTAATTGGAAGCTCATGGATCATAGTCTTGATACCATCGATGAACTCAGAGATCGCGCCTCTATACGACTCGTTGCTTACCAACAAAGAATGGTCAAATACTTCAACAAGAATGTCAATTGTTGAACATACAAAAAGGGAGATATGGTCATACGAAAGGTTTTCCAAAACACTAAAGAAGTCGGAGATGGAAACTAGAACCAAATTGGGAAGGTCCATAAATCATCACGAAGGTCGTTGGATAGGGAGCGTACAAATTGGCGATTGAAGATGGAAGACCCATTCGGAATAGTTGGAATGCGATTCACCTTAAGCGATTCCACCGCTAGCAAAATTAGTCATAATATAGCCACTCCGCAAGTGACTAAATTTTGATTAGGCATAAAGGTCATGCTAAACTTCCTTTCTGATTTAGACATTTATCTTTCAAAGTTAAACGACATACTAAGAAATAAAAAGTTAATTTCTATTCCACAATACTGTTTTGTACATTCAAAAGTTAATATTGTTTTGTACATTCAAAAGTTAGAAATACAGAAAGATAAAACATTCGATTAAAAGAAAAATTCAATCCTCTAGAGCTTCGGGAACTTCAACAGCATGATCATCTTAGGCTTCCCCAATTTCCAGCACTTGAGTTCCTTTTGGACTCGATCATTCCCTAATCTTTTCGATCCTCTCTTCTACTACCTTTGGAGGCTCTGCTGACCCTGCTGATCCTTCTCCAGTGACCTTGGGCGGCCCCTCCAATCCCACTTATTCGACTTCCGCGGAAACCATCCCCTCATCTGCAACGGCACCAATTGCAACGTCCTCATTACAAACCCCATTCGAGTGAACTTCCTCTCTTTTTTCTTCCTCATCACCTTCACTCGAAAGAGAAAGCCCAACCACCAGTCTGTCATACTCTCGAATCCATTCTCAGGCTTCCATTCGACATGCTTCCCAACAAGGTATTCCTTTATCAAATTACTTCTATATTTCATCATGGATTCAAGGGAAATCACCTCCAGTTGCTCAAGCAGCAACCCATTTTCTTTCTTCACATTGTCAAAGCCTTGCTTGTAGGCTTCAATTGTGGATTCAGATACTTCCCTCTCCACTTTAAGTAATGCTTTTGTATCTTTCAATTCTTTCTCCATCTCATTTCCCTTCTTCTCAGAAGCATCTAGTCCATACTTCAACTCAACTACTTCATTCCTCATTACAGTAAGGGATTTCTCCAACTCCCTCATTCGCCTCTGGCTCGACTGGCATATTCTTGCATAAAGAGACCACACTCCATAACCTGAAAATAAAATTTTTAAGATCTCTCATTCGATAGAAAGATATATTAATATATATATATATATATGAGTATTTTACACCTTACCTGATAGCTCATTGTCGCAATCTTTTTGCTCGTTTCTGACGGACCTAATTCAGCCAGCTACCGTTCATTTTCTTCAAGGATGAGCTGTTTTATAAATTTGGAAAGGCTATAGGGATTCGATATCGCAGTCGTCCCATGAGGAATCTTCACTATAATATTTTCTAAATCCTCCTCCACTTGAACCATTACCTTCCTCTTTTCGAAAGCTGAAGCCTTCTCAGTCGACTGTTTCATTAGAGTAGGAACATCAGCCGAAGCGACCTCCATTGGCCTAGGGATTTCAACCTCTACTGCTTCAGGTTCCTTCCCTTTGGCTTTCTTAGTTCTTCTTGTGCTTCTAATTTCATCAAGTGAAGGCACCTTGAAAGGACCCGATATGATTTTAGTTGTACATAAAAACTCCTTAGGAATAAGAGATTTTAAAATAGTAGCCTCATATAAGTTACTTGAATCGCCCAAGTGCACAATATCACGGCCAAAATATGTTTACAGAAAGCCAAATGGGTACCTTCCGAATAAAAAACTTCCTTCCACAATGGGGTTAGTCTCAGTCTATTTTCTTCCAAAATAGTTCTCCAATTTCTTTCGGGAGCAGGCAAACTAAGAATGTGCTTCGTATTCGATACGACTCTAATGGTGGTATCAAAACTCTTGTTCCGCTGAAGGCCTAAAAAATGAAAATAAGAAATCTCATCCATGCAAATAATGAATATAAATTTGTAAAGGTAGAGTTAAGCACTCACTCGAAAAACTCCAGTATTCAGGAATGCTACCAGCCCCAATCGACAAAAAAATAATCTCCACTCCTACAAAGAAATAGTATTTATCATTTGTTGTAAGCCCCAATACCAAAGGCTTTTTTTCTGGATAATATACAAATGATATCTCTCATTCTCTCTCAAGAACTCCTTCATGTAATATGTATACAGTAGGTCCTTCACCCCATATTCAATCCCTAAATCAAAAGATATACACTCAATCGACAATAAAATCCTCCATATGTTTAGCATCAACTGGGACGTAGCCAACCCATAATGGTTCAACACTTCCCATACTAACTTGGGAATTGGGAATCTAAATCCATCAATGAATGGGTGCTCATAAAATCCAATCCACCCAGGTATTTTGTAATCTATCCTTTTAGTCGTTGTGGCTAGCCTGATTTCTATAGACTGAGGAAACCTTTACTTCATCTTCATCTCTCTCATTGATTTTTCGGTCACTCGACTAGCTGGGTTCCTGGTTAAAATGTTCGTCGGTTCACTTGTACTTGGAATCCCACTCGACTCTCCAATGGCAGGTAGTGACCTCAGTGGTGTCGCATCGGTGGGTATTCCTGATGGGAGTTCAGCTATTATTACAAGTCCAGCCTCAATAAGATCTTCATGCGACCAATCCCTATAAATTTTGATACCACTCGACTCACTCGAGGATGGTTCAATGTATATTTCAATTTTTACACCTAAGCTACCCAAAGATTCTTACTCGAAATTCTCCCAAATGATAAAACTACAAACACCAATATCCCAAATTTTCTACTCTCTAAAAGATCAAAACTACCCAAATCCTCAAACAAAATCCCAAGAGTTTCACTATAACGTTCAAGATCAAACAACCTATTTTAATTAAGAACAACTTGAATCTACGCTATGAATAATTAAAAATAATGAAGAACACGAGAAAATTTTGAAGAATACCTTGAAGGCTTGAGACTTCTCCCAACTTGTTGAATGAAGAAAGTTTTTGTAAATGAAGTGAAAAAGCAATCGAGACTCTGTCTTATAGCATCCATTTTGGTACCTCGAACTCCTGCCTAAAACACCTCGTAATTCCCACTATGGTTGCATTGATATTTGAAGATTGGCCTAGAAATGTTCAAAGGCCCATTATACGTCCAATCGAATAAGAGATATATTCATTAGTGTCGACTGAGGGAAGTAATGATTGGTTGACATTTCATGATCAACAAATGCTGAGACGTGACATATTCAGAGGTGTCACTCGACACGATATCATACAAGGACTTGGCAATGATGGAGGTGCCAGTAGACATACAAGAAGGAAGACTTGGCATGGAAATCCCAGTCGACATATAAGAAGGAAGACTTGACATGGACATCCCAGTCGACATACAAGAAGGAAGACTTAGTATGGACATCCCAATCAACATACAAGAAGGAAGACTTAAAATGGACATCCCAATCGACACACAAGAATGAAGACTTGGCATAGACATCCCAGTCGACATTACACGACTGTAGATTGGGACCTATTGAGGATCCCAGTAGATATTACACGACTGTAGCTTGGGACTTATTGATGATCCCAATCGACATTACACGACTGTAGCTTGGGACTTATTGAGGATCCCAATCGACATTACACGACAGTAGCTTGGGACTTATTGAGGATCCCAATCGACATTACATGAATGTAGCTTGAGACTTATTGAGGATCCCAGTCAACAGTACACGACTATAGCTTGGGACTTATTGAGGATCCCAGTCGACATTACATGTCTGTAGCTTGGGACTTATTGAAGACAAGTTCAAAATCTAGCCTTCATTTGGTCCAGACGACACTGTAAGCTCCCCTGGTCCCGTAACCAGTCCTATGGATTTTATCCTAGACCTTCATCTAGTTTAGTCGACTAGGAACATTCCCCATGGCTCATGCAGAGTCAAGTTTAAGACCTGGCCTTCATCTGGTTCAGTCGACTGGGAACATTCCCCATGGCTCATGCAGAGTCAAGTTCAAGACCTGGCCTTCATCTGGTTCAATCAACTAGGAACATTCCCCATGGCTCATGTAGAGTCAAGTTCAAGACCTGACCTTCATTTGGTCCAGACGAACTCAAAGACTCCCATGGTCTTTTGATCCGTAGTATGGGGATGATCCTAAACCTCAACAGGTTCAGTCGACTGGGAATATTCCTCATGGCTCATGTAGAGTCAAGTTCAAAACTTGGTCTTCATCTGGTTCAATCAACTGGGAACATTCCCTATGGCTCATGTAGAGTCAAGTTCAAGACCTGGCCTTCATCTGGTTCAGTCGACTGGGAACATTCCCCATGGCTCATGTAGAGTGAAGTTCAAGACTTGGCTTTTATCTGGTACAGACGACCTGAGAGACTCCCTTGGTAATTTGATCTGTAGTATGGGGATTATCCTGACCTTTAACAGGCTCACTCGAATGGGAACATTCCCCTTGCTACCTCGCTGACACTTCAATCCAGGTGACAAGCGACATCAATGCTCTGGAACGCCTACGTACTATGGTTTTGCCCTAGATAAACATGCACGACAAATACTCTCAAAGATAAGTACTCATTGACTTAGAGAATATTGGACAATCTGTACGGGCCAAATTTAGGCCCAGGGGTGAAAATGTCATTTCACTTCAAGATCGACCACAAGGCCATACACCAGTTACTAAAAACCTAAAGCCCTATAAGAAGACGAATTCGTAAACTGATATCGGACCAAAAGATCCCATAAGCCCATAACCAAGAAAAGACTCGACCGAAATAGCCTCTAGACTCATCAGTTACCAAACCAGTAAATGCCTGAACTCATAACTCTCCCCATTAAATTGGCCGTTTTCGGGCGTCCAACGAACAAAAGAATGAATGAACACACCTTTCGAAGAGCTTATAAGAGGAAGAGGTAATCCACAGTAGATGGGCATGCATTTCTTCTAGAGCTTGAGCATCCTCATTTGATATTTCTAAGCATTTCGCCCCCGAAACACCATCCCATCGCCCTCACGGCAGTCAACGGAGGTCAATGTAAACTTAAACCTTGCTCTTCCAACATTTACCAGCCCATCACCACCACTGACTTGAGCGTCGGAGTGCCTACGGCATCCACCACACTGGTGGGTAGGAACCCCCCGCTCACTCTATCTTTGTTTTACAGGATCGCTGGTGCCCCCCATCCTATAAATTCTTGATTGTGAACTCAAGGTGAAAACCAGCTCCTATAGATACCAAATAGGATATATAAGTGATCATCTACTCTTAGATTGCAGTCACATTGCCAATTTTTGATCAGACCTCCACTTGTTCGTATGATATGGACCGATGCTCATGATTTCCAGAAAGAATCCGTCAGTCATGTGTATAGGATTTGGCTATCTGTCATGACCCAATTTCCCAAGTCGTGACTAGCAAGAGACGGTGTTGCCATCACCTTGAGCCTCGTGATCTGCCCTTACATAATATGAGATAATCTATTTTTGACCTGATCTTAAACTATGTATACAGTCATACACACATGATTATTCTGACTTTTTAATTAATATGCATACCTACTATGTTTAGATATCATGATTTTGCTACTACTTGTATCATCTGACTAATCGTAACTTCAAATTATCTAACCTGTCATGAATGGTACATGACTCATACATATATACTACCAATTTATATGTTTGAATTAAATTCACTATAGTCATCCATCAATACACAATGACTCTCAATATAAATTATTATAACTTAAAAGTACATCGCAATTGAGATTCAGTCACTAAAACTAATATGTTTACTATACGTGTGACCCTGGCATTTTACCCTAACGACTACAACAGCGGGTGTCCATCGTCTCATAAGCTCATCCTCCGCATGCCTAAGTGAGATGTCTGCAAGACCAAAACTAGGAATAGTGAGTAATGCAAAGACTCGGTAAGTAAATACTAGAACATAATATAGATTAAACTTAGGGTGCATATTTATATATGCCATTGCAACTAAAAGATTCTACATCAAACCTGAATCATAAACAGAGATACTTCGTATACATACACGTATTATTATTTCATGAAATAAACATGTAACATAACTGAAACTACAATTTGAATACAGTTCAACATCAAATGAATACATGACTGAAACTATATCACATAAACCACAAATGTGACTGAAATACATATAATGTGATTTAGTAATTATTATTAAAATATGTGAAACATGAATTCCAAAAATGTAATAACTTGCAAGCATGAATGAAAAACTATAAACCAGCTGAGCATGAACTTAAATCATGATTGAAAACTGTAGAGTAAACTGAAAACTGAAATTTGAAAATTGAATCATGATCTGAAAACATAAACATATACGTAAACCAAATATGATATTTATAACTATAAATGTCATATTTGGTTTACGTAAGTAAATATTAGAACATAATATAGATGAAACTTAGGTGCATATTTATATATACTATTATAACTGAAAGATTCTACATCAAACCTGAATCATGAACAGTGATACTTCGTATACATGCACATATTACCATTTCCTAAAATGAACTTGTAACATAGCTGAAACTACAAACTTGATGTGAAGACAATTTAACAACAAATGAATACATGTATGAAACTACATCACATAAATCGCAAATGTGACTGAAATATGTATAACGTGATCTAGTAATTATTATTGTAATATGTGAAACATGAATTCCAAAAACAAAACAACTTGCAAGCATGACTAAAAAACTGTAAACCTGTTGAGCATGAACTAAAATCATGATTGAAAACTGTAACGTAAATTGAAAATGAAATTTGAAAATTGAATCATGATCTAAAAACATATACATATACGTAAACCAAATCTGATATTTATAACTATAAATATCAGATTTAGTTTACGTAAGTGAATACTAGAACATAATATAGATGTAACTTAGGGTGCATATTTATATATACGATTACAACTGAAAGATTCTACATCAAACTGGAATCATGAACATGGATACTTCGTATACATGCAGTATTACTATTTCATGAAATTAACCAGTAACATAACTGAAACTACAAACTTGATGAGAAGACAATTCAATATCAAATGAATACATGACTGAAACTACAACACGTAAACCGCAAATGCGACTGAATTATGTATGACATGATATGGTTATTATTATTGTAATATGTGAAACATATATTCCAAAAACATAATAACTTGCAAGCATGAATAAAAAAATGTAAACCTGCTGAGCATGAACTGAAATCATGATTGAATACTATAGCGTAGCATAAAATGAAAATTGAAATTTGAAAATTGAATCATGATATGAAAATATAAACATATACGTAAACCAAATCTGATATTTATAACTGTAAAAATCATATTTGGTTTAAGTAAGTAAATCGACACGCTTATAAAGTGGTTCTTTAACTCCCAAGTATAAGAGTGTCGAAGTAATAAAATAACCCGATAAGACCGAGGTCGATCCACATGGAATAGATTTAGTAAAATAAAATAACAATTTGAGTGAAAATTAAAAGACTGGATTTTTTTGAAGTGATTGGAAAATTGTAGATTGGATTGCAACAATAAAATAAAATACCCGGGGTTAAGGGATCCACTTTTAATATTAAATTTAGAAATCTCACTTGTTATAATATTTAAATTATCATTATTACCCAATTAATTTATTTCATGAATTAATTATGCCAAAATATATAAAACCAGTCATAAAGGCGGTGATAACTTTTGTCTATAACAAGTCCAGTTAGGTACTCAAATATGCCAAATAAATAAAACCAACCATATAAGCAGTAACAAAGTTTGTCAATAATTAATCCAGAATTAAATTAAATATTAATCATTAGATTATAATTTATATATTATAATATAAGTGAGATTAATCTAAATTTTCATATTAAAAGCTTCACCATTTACCCCAGCAAAAAAAAATTAGCTACTCATAATTTAAATAAAAACACACATAATTTTATTACTAAAAGAAAAAGAAATTACAAGAAAGCTTTTAAAAAAATAAAACACACAAGACACTCTCCCAAATTCTACAAGAGAGATTCAGAAGAAAGTATGAAAAAAATGTGCTGAGCATCCACTTATTTAAATAGGATGCCCAACGTCTACCATTGCAAATGCAATTTGCAATTGCAATCACTCCACCAAAATACGAACATTGCACAGGGCTGGAATTTCCGAAGTGGTACACTGTTAGAATGTCCTATTAATTTTCTGACCTCCAAAATCCAAATGTGAAATCCATTTTTCTAGATATTCATCCAAAATATTATTTCACGTACATAAAAGATAGAAATCATAATAAAAAAATATAAAACATAAATTTATTTATTATTTTTCAAATATGTTAAATTAAAGGGATTAATGAAACTATAAGTTTAAAATGATTAATTTTTCTTTAAATAAATGTGCACTTTTTAGTGTTCATCACACTCCCAACCAGCTTATTACTAGTCCCTAGTAATTTAAGAGAAAAAAACTTTAAAAAAACATTCTTATCCAAATTAATAATTGTTTTCGTTCTTTCTAAATGATCAAACAAGTAAATTCTCCTGTACTTTTTACCCTTTTTCCATACACACATAAAATAAGGTATTAATCAATTCATTATACCCACAATATTCACAGGTCTTGTTGAAAATAGAGTAATATTTTTGTCCTAAAATTATATTAGAGTTCACACTTTTTTGGCAAAGAAAGTTTAGTTATAAATATAATTTTTTTTATATAATAATACGTCTTCAATCATTGTAACGAGCTTTGGGCCAGTGACTCCCAAACCAGTTGGCCTTAGGGCATTAGGTGTTAAGACACCCCCACAGACTTAATTGCTTGAGTTAGAGAGGCTATGAAATCAAACTTATTCACATATTTTTTTTATTAAACTAAATCAAGCTCTTCTGTTTTATACGAACGATCACATTGGGATAGCATTACTATTATAAATTATTCTTAAAGTAAATATTCATAGTCGTTAGTTTTGGAAATACGGTCGAATTCCTATAACCTAAAAGACTTGCACATGTCGTATGTTGGAATTGGAGTTCCAATGGTTTAACCTGATGTACCATGAGCTTTGGAAGCTCGTAGAGACATATGGGTATTCGTTGGAGCGAATACTGAATGACTCACATGTAATTCCTAATAGTTGAAAGTACACAACACCGTCAATAGGAATCGCCTCGAGTCGAATAGCATATGTGATCCTTTGACTATATGATAGCATTGATTTTGTGTGTGATCGTCCACACTTAGATGAAATATATGTCAGAGACCTTTCATGGCATGATCCCTAGATGTTCGTTGGGTGTGCACTGATGCACTCGTTAATCAAGTGCGTATCAAGATAGGATTCGTCGGCCCGTATGTGTAACATAAGGGGTTTAGGTATTCATGTGAATAAGTCACAATTCTTAAGACTTTGGGCAAAGCTGATCACCTAGGATGGATCACATATATCATAAATGGTTTCTGATTAGTTGTAAATAATTGTGGATATGTCGATATGAGATGTGCACCTTCGAAACTTGACGGTGTAATCTATGTTTCCTAAGTAAACTTGGATAGCCTACGGCGGAGAGATTGTTAAACATATATGATGATCTCGACTTGTATAGTTCAGAAAGGTCGTTCGTGTTCTTCGCGAACATATAAGCTAGGCTTATATGACGAATGTATCTGGATTTAGACAGTCTCACAATATGAAGTGTACTCGTTGAGCACTTGGGTAGTCAATAATTTTTGATAATAAATAATATTTCATAAGATAATTATCAACTAAAATAATTAAGTGTTATTGGATAACATTAATTATTTTTACTTTGACCCAATTAGATTAATTGGATTAATCCAAAATCACACAAGGGTTTTATTATAATTTCATAAATTTCTCTATCATTGGAGGATATTTTTGTAATTACAAATATGTAATAATAGATGTATTTGGCTTGATTTAATTGAATTAAATCAAAGTATAGACAATGGTGATTAATCACATCTAAATATACATATTGGATTAAACCTACCTAATATTTGATTAAGACTTTTATTAATTAAAAGTTACATTACTTTTGCTATAAAAGGCAAGCTTGAGCAAGGTTTTAATCAAGCTTGAGAAAGCTAAAAACAAGCAAGAATTAGAGATATTAGCCTAAGTAAAAAAAGCGTTTAGAGAAGCTTTGGAAGTTCTCTACAATATTTCAACAAGGAGAAGAAGATTGAATCTTGGAACCAAGCTTGCTAGCTTTGGAAATTCTCTACAACAACAAGAAGAAAAAGATTGGATCTTGGAACCAAGCTTGCTAGCTTTGAAAGTTCTCCATAATATTTCAAAAAATAAAAAGAAGATTAGATCTTTGAATCAAGCTTGCTAGGTAAGTTTGATCTTCTCCAAAGCTATGTTTTCATTAGTGTGTTATTATTAGTGAGACATATAGTGATGAATTATGTATTAGATACATAATAACATAGCTTGATGTTGAAATTAGGCTAATTAATTGTGTACAGATGCGTTGAAAGTATAAACACAATTTTCTTGTGATTGGGTCAAAATGTTTATGTTGGACATAAACATAAAATTAGAGTTTGGAACTCTAGTTGATAGCTTGGAGTTATGGCTACCATTCTAGAATCACTTGACCACCTTTGAAGAGACCTAGAATTGTTCATGAGTCATTTCATTGTGGGATTCTAATTTGGTTTGTATTTTGGATTCAAAATTCACTCATGTGCATATTTAGAATAAATTTATGTTTTTATAAAAAAAAATATTTGATATTTTGAAAAAAAAAATTGAATTTATTCTTTAATATATGTTGATGTTGGTTATGATGTTAAAAATAAAATTTCGGTGTTTAAAAGTATTTATGGAAAAATGAAACCAATTAGGGTTAAACACCATATTTCTATCAGCTCTTTGGAAAGAGAGTTGATGGAAACAATTTTTTAAAAATGTGCGCTGAATGTGCACTACAGTGCGCGCACGTACTGTACCGCGTGACGGGAGCTTAAACTTATTTTGGTTCATTTTTGAGTTTTCGGACTTTGATTCAGCCCCTGTTTTTCCTATACATTCGTAATGGAATATAGTATTATATTATATTATTTAAAAATATACTCATACTTGATATCCAAGGGTTAGACTCACTTCCGCTGCGCAGGGCATTGATCCAATTCTTGGGGTTCCACATCTGCCCCAACAGAATGGTATCATAGCATATCTTAACCACACACACATGTATTTGAATCTACGCCTCTGTAATTATAATTTAATTATGCATAATTCAAATTGGATATGCATTTCATGTTTTAAATTAAAATTTTTATTTTGACCCAAGCATGTTAATGACTTGATTGTCATAAATCTTCCGTGATTAGGTGATTATTTTATTTTAAGTAATAGTATTAGTAATATTGGAGCATTATTGGAAGATCTGTCTTGTCAATACGAAGACAAATGAGTTCTTACTACTTATGCCCAATACCGTCATTATTGTGAGGGTATAACTACTCGGAACTTGGGTCACTCCGGTAAAATATTAGATGTAGCGTGATGAGTTGACGTAGTCACCCAATACCATCATTATTGTGAGGGTGTACTTACGAAGCTTGTTAGTGCACATTACCAAGTATATACCCGGAACATGTCTTAATCCAATACCGTCATTATTTGATAAGAAACGGTTCATGACCAAACTTAGGAGTCACATTGACGTGCTAATGAGTTTATAAAGCCTATGACAATCATTATTATGAGGCTGGAGTAAATGTCATGGGATCCACTTCCCGCTATGAAATTTTGATAGTTAAATTTCTATTTTTCCGTTAAGGGAGATTACAGAATTATGTAAAGTAGTGGGATGGTACTAATAGATTTAAAATCCATAATCATATTAGTGTTTTTATATTGAAATGAAAAATATTGTGCTAGTGTTTAATTGTTGTATTGTAGATGGCTGTCGCAAATCTATTAACGTGACTTTTGGATTCTAATAAACTGAAAGGAATCGAGAACTATTTCGAATGGGAAATGAACATCCGCCTTGTCTTGGAGTTTGAAAAATTGAGCTATGTGACGATCAATTCATTACCTATTGAAATCGATCATGAATCCACTCCAGAAGAGAGAGAGACTTTTTAAAAATGAAAGGATTATAACCTAAGAGTGAAATCCTATATTTTAATATTGATGGTTCCATATTTGCTCAGACGGTAGATAAAGGTACTTGATGCTTGGAGCATTATGAGAATACTCAAGGAGTTGTTCGAAGAAAATTAAGAAATAGAAATATATCGGAAGTTTAAGGAATTGTTCCATGCTACGCTCAAGGATAATAGAGCGGTCAACATTCATATTTTGAACATGATCGTCCAGATCCGATATTTGGAACAACAGGGCATTGTGATCGATGAATGGCTAGGCCGAAATCTGATTGTCTTCTTTGCATGGTACTTTTGTTGGCTTTGTGTGAAATTTTCATATGCATTCGATGCAAGCCAATTATGAAGAACTTTATAACATGTTACGTACGATGAAACATGATTTGAAGAAAGGCAATCACACTTTGTACCTCTGTGGTAGAACAAGCTCTTTAAAGACTTATAGGAAGTCTAAGAAAATCAAAATGGGAAAGAAGAATATATAAAAGAGAAACTTCAAGAAGAATAAAGCTGCAAGACCGCATATAGCTCGTGATCAATGTCTACACTGTAAGAAGTCTGGACACTGGAAAAAAGATTGTCCAAAGCTGAAAGGAAAGGCAAGAACCTTAGGTACGCTTTGTATTTTTCCTATTATTGACATCTCATTAGCCTTAGATGCAAATGGTGGATGGGTGTTAGACACCGGTAGTCCCACTAATATTTGCAACTCCATACACGCAATGAGGGTTAAAAGAAGGCTAAACAAAGGGGAGATCCAGCTTAGAATTAGGAATGACGAGACATTGGTTGCCAATGCCATAAGAAATGTTATTCTAGATCTCCCTCATGGATGTAAATTATTTTTACATGACTGTTATTAAGTACCCTCTCTTATCAGATAAATAATATCATTACCGATATTGGATAAAGAGTGATATAAAATAAACATTAAAGATGGTGATTTATTTTTATATGATAAATACAACTATTTGATTTGTGAATGTTCTTTATATAACAGTCACTATATTTTGGAAACATATAAAGATGTCTTTAATATAGAGGAAAATATAAGTAAAATATCTGAATTAAAAACTATTGAATTATGGCATATAAGATTGGGCCACATAGGTGTTAGACGTCTATCAAATAGGTTAATGATGGTTTGATTGAAGATCTTACCTTAGATCTTTATCCAATTTGTGAGTCATATATCCAAGAGAAAATGACAAATGCCTCATTTCTTGGTGTTGGACACTGTAGTAAAGATTTATTGGAGCTAATACACAGTGATATATATGGTCCATTAAATCATGTTGCGCATGATGGTTCAACATACTTCGTGACTTTCACGGATGATAAGTCAAGGATATGTCTTTTTGATGAGACATAAATCAAAAATATTTGATAAATTTAAAATATTTCGAAATGAAGTAGAAAAACAAACCGGGAAATTCATTAAGTGCCTTCGATCAGATCGATGTGGTGAATTCATGAGTGACAAATTCAGAATTTATTTAAGAGAGAATGGGAATTCTTGCCCAATATAGCCCATCAGAAACTCATCAACACAATATTGTGTCTGAGCGGAGAAATCATACTTTATTGGATATGGTGCGATCTATGATGAGCTGTACAAATCTTTCATATTACTTTAGGGTTTACACTTTACTTACTGCTGCCCACATACTTAACAGAGTTCCATCGAAAGCTGTTTCTATGACCTCATATCAGATATGGTATGATAGAAATCCAGGTCTTAGATATTTAAAGATTTGGGGTTGTCCTACGTACTTTAGAGTTACGCAGTATGATAAACTAGCCCCCATGGGGGTATAAATATGGATTCGTAGGATATCCTGAAAAATATTTGGGATATCAATTCTACTATTCGGAGCAACGAAAAATATTTGTTGTTCGTTTTGCCACTTTTCTTGAAAATGAATTTTTGAGAGAAAGTGAGAATTGTAAAAATATTGAACTCGGTGAGTTTGATCCCAACATTGAGGAACCTGAGATGGAACCAGAGATTCAACTAGGTGAAGGATCTATAACACAGGTTGAACGTAAGTCGAATAGAATATCAAGGCCTTCTGAGAGATTATTTTTAACATTTAATCTGAGCTTTGATATTCTCCTATTGGAGGAAACATATATGACTACGTATAAACATGCGATATTGGATATCGATTCGGGAAAATGGAAGGAAGACATGAAATCCTAAATAGATTATATGCATAACAATCAAGTCTGGGACTTAGTTGAACTTCCCGGAGGAGTTAATCCTACTGGTTGTAAATGGGTTTATAAAAGGAAGCGAATGCTAGATGGAAAGGTGGAAACCTTTAAGGTTTGAATGGTAGTGAAATATTACACTCAATGTCCTGTGATTGATTATAGGGAAACTTTTTCACTAGTAGCCATGCTAAAATCCATTAGGATTCTTTTAGCCATTGATGCATATCATGACTATGAGATATGACAAATAGATGTGAAAACCGCTTTCCTAAATGGATTCCTCAAGGAGGATATCTATATGGAACAACCAGAGGGTTTTGTATCCACTGAGACTTCAAAATTGGTTTTTAAGCTCCAAAAGTCTATTTATAGACCTAAACAGGCATCCCGAAGTTGGAATAGCCATTTTGATGAGATAAATAGATTATTTGGATACATCAAGAATGAAGAAGAACTGTATGTTTATAAGAAAGTTAGTGGGAGCATGATAGTATTCCTAATTTTGTATGTATATGATATCCTTATCATTGGGAATGATATATGATTGATGCAAAGTGTGAAAGCCTACCTTAGCAAGAACTTTTCTATGAAAGACTTGGGTGAAGTTTCCTATATATTGGGTATAAGGCTCTACCGGGATAGAGTTAGGAATCTTATAGGGTTGTCACAATCCACGTACATAGATAAAATGTTAGAAAGAAAATAAAATTGAAAGAATGTTAAACATATGTGATGCCTCGACTTGTATAGTTTAGAAAGGTCATTCATGTTCTCCGCGAATTCGGAGGTGGACGAATTGCGTACATATAAGTTAGGCTTATATGACGAATGTCTCTGGACTTAGAGAGTCTCACAATATGAAGTTTACTTGTTGAGCACTTGGGCAGCCGATAATTTTTATAATAAATAATATTTGATATTATAATTATCAACTAAAATAATTAAGTATTATTGGATAACATTGATTATTTACTTTGACCCAATTGGATTAATCCAAAATCACACAATGGGTTTTGTTGTAATTTCATAAATCTCTCTACCATTGGAGGATATTTTGGTAATTATAAATATGTAATAATAAGTGTATTTGGATTGATTATTTGGATTCAATGAAAGTGCTAGACATTGAACTAATCCATTAAACTTTGTCTTGATTTAATTGGATTATATCAAAGGGGTAGACAATGGTGATTAGTCACACTTAATTATACATATTGGATTAAGCACCTTTAGGTGACTTAGAATTGTTCATGAGTCATTTCATTGTGGGATTCTAATTTGGTTTGTGTTTTGGATTCAAAATTTACGCATGTGCGTATTTAGAATAAATTTATATTTTGGTAAACAAAAATATTTGATATTTTGAAAAACATGAATTTATTCTTTAACATGTGTTGATGTTGGTTTTGATATTAAAAATAAAATTTGGTTGTTTAAAAGTGTTTAAGGAAAGTTGGAACCAATTAGGTTTAAACACCCTATTTCCATCAACTCTATGGAAATAGAGCTAATGGTCTAGAGAGCTAATGGAAATAAATGAGAAACAATTTTTTAAAAATAAATGTGCGCTGAATTTACACAGCGCTACAGTGCTCGTCGCATGCACTTAAACTTATTTTGGCGAGCTCATCTATAGTACCCAAGGGTATTTGATACCCTTGGGTCAAACATGCAACTTTTATCAACAAACATGCAACTTAAATCATTAAACATGCAAACTCTATCAATAAACATGAAACTTTCAAAACATGAAATTATTTGCATGTTTATTGGTAGAGTTTACACGTTTAATGGATTAAGTTGCATGTCCAATGCTAAAAGTTGGATGTTTTGTACCCCAAGCGTATTTGATACCTTTGAGTACCTTAGCATTGGCCTATTTTGGCTCGTTTTTGAGTTTTCGGACTCCGATTCAACTCCAATTTTTTCCTATGCACTCGTAATTTAAATATAGTATTCTATTATATTATTTAAAAATACATCCATACTTGATATCTAAGGGTTAGACCCACTTCGTTGCACGGGCACCGATCCGACCCTCGTGATTCCATATCCGCCCCAACATAAACAACCAAATCCTAAGTATAAAAAGATAATAGTTCTATTTTATTATAAACACAAGCTGAAAACACAAACCCTAGCCTTTCTGAGTTTTATTCTTCTGTAAAGAAAAAGAAAATAAAGACAATGTTGTGATTCTTTAATTTTCTCTTTAGGGTTTAGAGAAAAAAAATTATGAGATTCAAGAGCACATACTCTAGGCTTCTTGGTTACGAGATATAGCATGGAAGATCAAGAAAATAACTTTTTCCCTTCTCATTCTCTTGCTCACAGTAGTGGGTAGTTTTTCAGCCTATTGCACACGCGCAAAATACATATTAACAGGGTTGCTGGAGTTTTGATTTTTACTGGAAAAAATTAAGGTTGCAATGGGCTCATTAGGGATTGTTTTAGGGTTGATTTGGTTGCACAAAATCATACCTAAATAATTCATAAAGTTACGTAAATTGTAGTAACAAAACTGCACTATAATTCGTACGCATAGCTGTAATTTTAGACTATTTTTTGAGTTATTTCGGTGATACAGAAACTGTCCAGAGGTGCCAAAATATTCCCAGGCCTGTTGGGAATGTTTTAGCACTGTTGGGGGCTATTTCCGACGCATAAATCAGTTTTTCTTATGAGGCATATTGAGTTTTTAAAGGTTTTATGCTCAGTTGATTTTACAGATTTTTATATACTATTTGAGACTTAGATTTCTAGAAAAGTATGATTTTATTTAGTCATTATTGTTATAAATTTCTGATCATTGCTTTGTTTTTTTTTAGCTCCACTCACTGGGTTCTTTAGAACTCACCCCATACTCCATATGTTTTGCAAGTAGAAGTATCTGGTAAGCCATTGTGATATGGAGACATAGATTGAGGTGAGGAGTTGTCACTATAGTCACTGGGGTTTGGTCTATCATATGTGGTCATACATTCATATAGAATGTTGTTAGTGTCTTCTGTTGTGTAAATGTATGCATATGTGTGAATACAACAGTGACTTAAAAGTAATATGGAATTAATTTATAATGTGTAATATAATTTGGAAATAGTAATTAAATGTAATATTTTGTATGAGTTCAGTTAGTATCATTTAATCATAATTAGTACAATTTATGAGTATTAGAGTATTAGTTAGAGGCTTAAGGTGACGGTGGCATCCGTTACCTGTCGGTAGCATTACCGGACTGGAGATGTTACACTAAAATGACACTGAATTAAATTAGTTAATTAAGTTGTATTAGTTTAGACTAATAAGATTAGTGAATAAAAATTTTAAGTGTTAAAATTTGGAAAAATCACTAATACTTCACTAGTATAAGTTAGGTTATGTCTTTAGCCGCGCATAATCTAAACAAGTAGATACTAGTGTAATAAAATATTAGATATTTTAAATAGAATCCTTAAACTATAAAATAGTGAGGGGATGGTGAAGGAAGTGACATCTGTATGTCTTGAGGATGATGACCCATTTCGACACGGCTGAAACCTATAGAGGTCATATCGATGATTTTAGCTAGGTGATCATGATCATGAAAACTCTTCCGAAGAGTTTCATGTAGTTTAAGAGAAACTATTTTATGAATAATTTGACTTTCACTTTTACACAACTATTAAATGAGCTCACTCATTACGAGTCCATGCTGATGGACCCTCGTAAGCCTAGTGGAGAGGTAAATATTGCTAAGTCTCGCAAATCTGTGAAGAATAGGAAGAAAGACATTGGGAAGGCTAAGACAAGAGTCAAGAAGAATAAAAAGAGCTCCAAGGACGCCAAGCCCAGTGGAAAATATTTTCGATGCAACAAAGATAAGCATTGGAAAAATAATTTTCCTAAGTACCTTGTAGAGCTGAAAGAGAAGAAGGCCACATGTAAATATGATTTACTTGTAATTGAATTTTTATTAGTGAATGATGGTAAATCCGCATGATTTATAGATTCTAGAGCCACTAACCATGTTTGTTCTTCTTTATAGCTACTTGACTCATGAAGAGACATTGCTGAAGGCGAATTCACCATGGAGGGTCGAGACAGGGAATGTCATTTCAGCAATAACAATGGGAGTTACAAGTTTCAGTTTTTAGATAATAGTTATTTAAATTTGAATAATGTGTTTTTCATTCCTGGTTTTCACAGGAATTTGATTTCTGTGTCTAGACTATTGGATGATGATTTTTCGATTTCTTTTAATAATATTTAATTATTGTTTTGATAAATATATTGTCAATATGCACAAGAAATTTGGAAAATAACTTATATGTGTTAAGGTCATTGACACATAACTTATTGCTCAATACTAAAATATTTATGGTTAAAAAATCCAAAATGAAACAACCAAAGATTTCTCACGATAATACATATCTATGACATCTTAGACTTGGCCACAAATTAGTGAATAGCAAATCTTTAAACCAGTTACAAGTTGGCACTTTACCAGTCTATAAGTCTTGTCTGGAAGGCAAGATAACCAAGAGACTTTTTACTGGAAAAATGCTAAGATTCAATCAACTAATCAAGCTCGTACAGTCTGACATCTGCGAACTAATTAATGTAAAAGTAAGAGGTGGTTATGAATATTTCATCACATTTATTGATGATTATTCCAGATATGGGTATGTTTACCTAATGTGGCACAAGTCAGATACCTTTGAAAAGTTCAAAGAGTATCGTGCTGAGGTTGAAAACTAATTAGGTAAAACAATCAAAACTCTATGATCAGATCATGGATGAGAATACCTCAATAATGAATTCGAGGGATTATTGGATAAGAATGGGATAGTATTCCAAATCACATCACCTGAAACACCACAGAAAAATGGTATTGCAGAAAAGATAAATCAAACCCTACTAGACATGATGAGATCAATGTTTAGTTATACTTTATTACCTAGTTCGTTCCGGGGATATGCATTAGAAACAACAATGTATATCCTTAACTTAGTTCCATCTAAGTTTGTTCCTAAGATACCCTTAGAGTTATATAGCGGTAACAAAGTTAGTTTGTGACATTTTGCATATGAAGGTGTCCAGCACATGTGCTGAAGAACAAAACTATAAAGTTGAAACCACTTTCACAGGTGTGTCTATTTATATGATATCCTAAGGAGGCTAGAGGTGGATTCTTCTATAGTCCAGAAGACAAGTATTATTTGTATCAAAAAATCCCATATTTCTTGGGGGAAGATTATATGAGAGAATTCAAACCTCGTAGTATAGTGGTACTCGATGAGCTACTTGTTGGTTCGACCAGTACACTGTTAACTACAATTGTTGATAATAATGCAGCACATTCGATATTTGAGTGTCTGATGCAATTACATAAGGAGGGTCTACCACTTAGACATAGTGGGAGGTTTGTGCGACAACTTGATTGCTATATTGTCAAAAAAATTTAATTAATCAGTATAGTTTTGATTGAAGTATAATTTGGTATTTCTTGTCTAATTCTTGATAACTACATACCTGAAACTTGTATGATCTTTATAGTTATTTACTTTAAATATGTTTTCATACATATTTTTTGCAAGTTGTGCATCATCATCCCTGAAATTCAAATCTGATTTGTTGAATTTTTTATTAAAATGGTGTGGACAATCTGATTGTGTGCTTGTGTCTTTGTTGATTTGAATTTTCCTTAATATTTATAGTAAACCTTGTGTGCAAGTAACCTTGTTGTGCAAGTTACCTTGTGAGACAAGGAAAATTTAATTACTTAGTGTGCAAGGATTGTTTGGGCATGAATTAACTATAAGGTTTGTTGAATTTGTTAGTGATGGAGTCGGTGCTTGGAGTGCCAATCTGATTTGTACATTTTATTATTAATTAATAAAATAACTATATTTTTCATTTCATACTTCATTAATGGTATTGTCATTATGCGTATTAAATTGATGTATAGATCTGCTTAGAATGACATCGACCTTAGAATAGTCTTGACACTAGGTGTAAACTATTCTTAAAGTAAATATTCTCAGTCGTTGGTTTTGGAATACGGTCGAATTCCTATAACCTAGAAGACTAGCACGTGTCTTATATTGGAATTGGAATTACAATGGTTTAACGCGATGTACCATGAGTTTTTGAAACTCGTATAAACATGTGGGTATTCGTTGGAGCGAATACTGAATGACTCACAGGTGATTCTTAATAGTTGGAAGTACATGTCACCGTCAATAGGAATCTCCTCGAGTCGAGTAGCATATGTAATCCTTTGACTATAGGATATCATTGATTTTGTGTGAGATCTTCCACACTTAGATGCCATGTATGTCAGAAACCTTTCTTGGTCTGGCCTCTAGATGTTCGTTGGGTGTGGACCGATGCACTCAGTAATCAAGTGCGAAGCAAGATAGGATCTGTCAGCCCATATGTGTACCATAAGGGGTTTAGGTATCCATATATGTAAAGTCACGATTCTTAAAGACTTTGGACAAAACCGATCACCTAGGGTGGATTGCATCAGTTGTAAAGAATCGTGGACATGTCGAAATGAGATGTGTGTCTCGGAAACTTGACGATATATTCTATGTTTCCTAAGCACAACTCGGATAGTCTACGATGGAGGGATTGTTAAACATATGTGATGACCTCGACTTGTATAGTTCAGAAAGGTCGTTCGTGTTCTTCGCGAATTCGAAGGTGGCCGAATTGCGTACATATTAGCTAGGCTTGATGATGAACATGTCTGAACTTAGAGAGTCCCAATATGAAGTGTATTCGTTGAGCACTTGGGTAGCTGATTATTTTGATAAAAGATAATATTCGATATTATAATTATCAACTAAGATAATCAAGTGTTATTGGATAACATTGATTATTTACTTTGACCTAATTGAATTAATTGGATTAATTCAATAATTACACAAGGGCTTAATTTTAAAATCATAATTATCTATACCATTTGAGAATATTATGGTAATTGTAAGTATGTAATAATAGGTGGTTTTGGCTTGATTTAATTGGATTAAATCAATGTGGCAAACATTTAACTAATCCATTTCCTAATCATTGGCTTAATTTAATTTGATTAAATTAAAGTGGGAGACAATGGAGATTAGTCGCACCTAATTATACATATTTGGACAAATTGGATTAAGCCCACTTAAAATTTGATTACAACTTTTATTAATTAAAAATTGCCTAAGTTTTGGTATAAATAGCAAGCTTTAGGAAGGTTTTAATTACAAGTTCAAATACAAGCATAAGTAAATTCTTAAGAGATTAGCCTAAGTTAGAGAAGTGTTTAGATAAGCTTGTGAGGTCTCTACACCATTTCATCTAGGAGAAATCAAGATTAGATCTTGAAGTGAAGCTTGGAAGCATTGGAAACAAGATTGGATCTTGAAGTCAAGCTTGCATACCTTGGAGGTTCTCCAACAATTTCAACAAGAAGAAGTAGATTGGATCTTGCATCAAGCTTATTAGGTAATGTTTGATCTTCTCCTAAGTTATGTTTATTTGTGTATTAGATGCATGATCACATAGCTTAATGTTGAATAAGACTAATTAATTGTGTTAGGATAATTTAGAAGTATAAACACAACATGCTTGTAATTAGGTCAAAGATGTTCATGTTGGACATGGAACAATTAATAAGATTTTAGAACTCTAAATTAAAGCTTAGAGCTATGGCTACCATTCTAGATTCGCTTGACCACCTTTAGGTGGACCAGAATTGTTCATGAGACATTTCTAATTGGGATTCTAAAATGGTTTGTGTATTAGATTCAAAATTTACGCAAATGCGTATTTAGAATAAATTTATGTTTTTAGAAAAATATTTGATATTTTGAAAAACTTGATTTTTATTCTATAACATGTGTTAATGTTGGTTTTGAAATTAAAAATTATTTTTGGGTGTTTTTGAAGTGTTTAGGGAAGACCGGAAGCAATTAGGGTAATATACCCTAATTGCTCAGCTCTCTGGAAATTTTCCAGAGAGCTAAAGCACAAGAAACAAATGAATACTAAAAAAAAATTGTAGAGCTGATAGCTACAGAGTGCGCGCGCGCGTGCACTGTAGCAATCATGTACGCGCGTACGTGCGCGACAATTTTGTTTTAGCTCGTTTTGGAGCTTCCGGACTCCGATTCAGTCTCGGGTTTTCCCTATACACTCGTAATAGAATATAGTATTTCATTAAATGTTTTAAAATTACACCAATATTTTATATCCATGGGTTAGACCCATTTCCGCTGCCCGGGGCACCGATCCGACCCTAGGGGTTCCACAACTTCCCCAACGGAATGGTATCAGTAGCAAATGCTTAACCACACAACACATATTTTGAATCTATGCCATAGCAATTTTAATTTAATTATGCATAAGACATATTGGATATGTATTGCATGTTTTAAATTAAAAACTTTGACCTACTTATGTTAATGAATTGATTGTCATAAATCTCCCGTGATTAGGTGATTACTTTTAAGTAATAGTATTAATAATGTTGGAGTATTATTGGATGGTTCGTCTTGTCAATACGAAGATGAATGTGTTCTTACTACTTATATCTAATATCATCATTAGTGTGAGGGTATAAGTGCTCGAAACTTAGGTCGCTCCGGTAAAACATTAGATGTAGCATGATGAGTTAACATAGTCACCCAATATCGTCATTAGTGTGAGGGTGTACATACAAAGCTCATTACTACAAATTGACAAGTATACACCTAGAACACGTCTTAATCCAATATTGTCATTAGTGTGAGGATAAGAAACGGTTCAAGACCAAACTAGGAGTCACTTGAAGTGATTGACCTTGAAGGTCTACCTAATGAGTTTACAAAGGCCAATATCGTCATTAGTGTGAGGCTGGAGTAAATGTCATGGGATCCACTTCCCACTATAGAATTTTGATAGTCAAATTTCTATTTTTTCGTTAAGGGAGATTACAGAATTACGTAAAGTAGTGGGAGGGCACTAATAGATTTAAAATTCCATAATCAATTAGTGTTATCACCTTTGAAATAAAAAATGTCCTACTACTACTCAAAGATGTTGTCTTGTAAATGGCTGCCACTAATCTATTGATGAAACTTTTGGATTCCAATAAGCTAAAAGAAGCCGAGAACTATTTCGAATGGCAAATGAACATGCGCCTTGTCTTGGAGTATGAAAAGTTGACTTATGTCACGATCAATCCACTACCTGTTGATATCGATCATGACTCCACTCCAGAAGAGCGAGAAACTTTTGATAGATGGAAGGATGATAACCTGAAGGTGAAATCCTACATCTTGGGATCGATGGTTAGTGGGAGCATGATAGTTTTCTTAATCTTGTATGTAGATGACATCCTTATCATAGGAAATGATATAGGGATGATGCAAAGTGTGAAAGCCTACCTTTGCAATAACTTTTACATGAAAGATATGGGTGAAGCTTCATATATACTAGGTATAAGGCTCTACCGAGATAGAGTTAGGAAGCTTATAGGGTTGTCACAATCGACGTACATAGACAAGATGTTAGAAAGGTACTGTTTTACTAACTGCAAGGCAGCAAATGTACCTTTCTGATACGGCATACATCTTTCGAAGAAAATGGCACCTTAAACTGAGGAAGAGAAAGTTACGATGTCTAACTTGTTATATGCTTCTTGTATTGGAAGCATAATGTATGCTATGTTATGTACTAGACCTGACATCAGTTTTGGCGTCAGTGTGACCAGCCGATATCAATCTGATCCAGGTAATGATCATTGGACAGCCTTGAAACATATCCTAAAATATCTTAAATGCACCAATGATAAATTTCTGATATATGGAGAATATGAGCTACAAGTTAAGGGTTATACATACTCCGACTTCCAGGGAGATCCAGATGATAGAAAATCTATATCAGGATACATATTTACCCTTAACGGTGGTGCAATAAGTTGGCGTTGTTCAAAGCAAGGCTCAACAGCTGATTCCACCACTGAGGCGGAATTTATAGCGTCTTCAGAAGCTGCTAAAGAAGCTGTTTGGATTAAAAAATTTATCACAGAACTTGGCGTTGTGCCTAGTATTGCGGATTCGATCCCATTATATTGTGATAATAACGGAGCCATCGCACAAGCTAAGGAGCCGAGGGTGCATTCCAAGTCTAAACACGTGGAAAAGAAATACCACGTAATTAGAGAAATTATTGAACGAAAAGACATAGTGATCTTGAAGGTTCAAGGACAAGACAACATAGCAGACCCGCTTACAAAGGCCTTACCTCCTAAGTTATTCGATAAACATGTAGAGGAGATGGGACTACGGTACCATCCTGATTGGCACTATGCAAGTGGGAGTTTGATGGAGTTGGTGCTTGGAGTGCCAATCTGATTTGTACATTTTATTATTAATTAATAAAATAACTACATTTTTCATTTCATACCTTATTAATGGTATTGTCATTATTCGTATTAAATTGATGTATAGATATGCTTAGAATGACATCGACCTTAGAATAGTCTTGACAAAAGGTGTAAACTATTCCTAAAGTAAATATTCATAGTCGTTGGTTTTGGAATACAGTCGAATTCATATAACCTAGAAGACTAGCACATGTCGTATATTGGAATTGGAATTCTAATGGTTTAACGGGATGTACCATGAGTTTTGGAAACTCGTATAGACATGTGGGTATTCGTTGGAGTGAATAGTGAATGACTCACAGGTGATTCTTAATAGTTGTAAGTACACTCCACCGTCAATAGGAATCTCCTCGAGTCGAGTAGCATATGTTATCCTTTGACTATAGGATAACATTGATTTTGTGTGAGATCATCCACACTTAGATGCCATGTATGTCAGAAACCATTCATGGTCTGGCCTCTAGATGTTCGCTGGGTGTGGACCGATGCACTCAGTAATCAAGTGCGAAGCAAGATAGGATCAGTCAGCCCATATGTGTACCATAAGGGGTTTAAGTATCCATGTAAGTAAAGTCACGATTCTTAAAGACTTTGGCCAAAACACCTAGGGTGGATCGCATCAGTTGTAAAGAATCGTGGCCATGTCGACATAAGATGTGCATCTTAGAAACTTGACGGTATATTCTATGTTTCCTAAGCACAACTCGGATAGTCTACGACGGAGGGATTGTTAAACATATGTGATGACCTCGACTTGTTTAGTTCAGAAAGGTCATTCGTGTTCATCGCGAATTCGGAGGTGGCTGAATTGCGTATATATTAGCTAGGCTTATATGACGAACGTGTCTGAACTTAGAGAGTCCCAATATGAAGTGTACTCGTTGAGCACTTGGGTAGCCAATTATTTTGATAAAAGTTAATATTCAATATTGTAATTATCAACTAAGATAATCAAGTGTTATTGGATAACATTGATTATTTATTTTTACCTAATTGAATTAATTGGATTAATTCAATAATTATACAATGGCTTAATTGTAAAATCATAATTATCTCTACCATTTGAGGATATTATGGTAATTGTAAGTATGTAATAATAGGTGGTTTTGGCTTGATTTAATTGGATTAAATCAAGATGGAAAATATTTAACTAATCCATTTCCTAATCCTTGGCTTGATTTAATTTGATTAAATTAAAGTGGGAGATAATGGAGATTAGTCACACCTAATTATACATATTTGGAAAAATTGGATTAAGCCCACTTAAAAGTTGATTACAACTTTTATTAATTAAAAATTGCCTAAGTTTTGGTATAAATAGCAAGCTTTAGGAAGGTTTTAATTACAAGTTCAAATACAAGCATAAGCAAATTCTTGAGAGATTAGCCTAAGTTAGAGAAGTGTTTAGAGAAGCTTGTGAGGTCTCTACAACATATCATCTAGAAGAAATCAAGATTAGATCTTGAAGTGAAGCTTGAAAGTATTGGAAACAATATTGGATCTTGAAGTCAAGCTTGCATACCTTGGAGGTTCTCCAAAATTTCAACAAAAGAAGTAGATTGGATCTTGCATCAAGCTTACTAGGTAATGTTTGATCTTCTCCTAAGCTATGTTTATTTGTGTATTAGACGCATGATCACATAGCTTATTGTTGAATAAGGCTAATCAATTGTGTTAGGATACTTTAGAAGTATAAACACAACATGCTTGTAACTAGGTCAAAGATGTTCATGTTGGACATGGAACAATTAAAAAGAGTTTAGAACTCTAAATTAAAGCTTAGAGCTATGGCTACCATTCTATATTCGCTTGACCACCTTTAGGTGGTCTAGAATTATTCATGAGATATTTCTAATTGGGATTCTAACATGGTTTGTGTATTGGATTCAAAATTTACTCAAACGTGTATTTAGAATAAATTTATGTTTTTAGAAAAATATTTGATATTTTGAAAAACTTGATTTTTATTCTATAACATGTGTTAATATTGGTTTTGAAATTAAAAATTATTTTTGACGTTTTTTAAGTGTTTAGGGAAGACCGGAAGCAATTAGGGTAATAGACCCTAATTGCTCAGCTCTCTGGAAATTTTCCAGAGAGCTAAAGCACAAGAAACAAATGAAAACTAAAAAAAATAAACAGTGCGCGCGTGCACTGTAGCACGCGCGTATGCGCGTACGTGCGTGGCAATTTTGTTTTAGCTCGTTTTGGAGCTTCCGTACGTGCGTAGTCCCGGTTTTTCCCTATACACTCGTAATGGAATATAGTATTTCATTAAATGATTTAAAATTACACCTATACTTGATATCCATGGGTTAGACCTATTTCCGCTGCTCGGGGCACCGATCCGACCCTAGGGGTTCCACAACTGCCCCAACAGTTAGCTCCTTCTGAATTAAGGAAACTTGGGTTATTAGGGATGCAAGTTTAGTAGTTACTAGTATGGAAAAATGGGCTATTTGTTGTGCTTTGGTCGAATTTATCAATTATTATTTTTTGATTAGTGTGTTTGATAGTTATTTAGTTATTTGTTTTACATCTTACAAAAAAAAGAGTAAAAAAAAAGAAAAAAAGAAAAAAAGAAAATGGAAAAGAAAAAGTTCAATATAATCAAGAAAATGGATTAGCACAAGGTAGTTTAATCTTACACTAGATTTTGCTTTACTTGCTTGCACATAAGCTACCTAACATTATTCTTTATTCTTGTAATATAACTTTAGGTTTTCTTGATTGAGTTTGTGTTTATTGCTTTCTTTGTCATTAAATTTATCTGTTTGATACTGTGTTTCGTCGATTTTTTTTTAGATTGCTTTCTCGAGGACTACATTTGGTCGTCTCTCTGGTTGGTTTGCAGTTCTTCAATGAACTGTTGGATAATTATGACCCATAGCATCACTATTTGTAAAGAACATGGTGTTGTTATACAAATTAACTATGTGACAAAGGAAATTGTTCTTCTATCATTTTTAATTGGATTACCTGGATATATAAATGATGAAAGTCCTTATGATTAGTTCCGAATTAATAAGATATGAGACAATATTAATCCACAAAGGTTTAATCATTAAATATCCCTAGTCGTAGTATTATCGAGACTAGACATCGATAATGCGGAATAGGCTAGTATTACACTTGTGCGTGTTATGGAAGCGTAACAGCATAGTTCTCATATATTTGGGTATTGGGTACTCGTGCAAGTGTAATATGAGGTTCTGTTTACCGATGGTATGGAAACAGTTTCGCTCTCGATAGACCCATCGGAATCCCATTGGTAGTATGACTATGTGTCTATGGGAATCCGAATCAGGGTAGGTGTATTTGGTCTTAACTTGAGACTTGCATCGCTAATACTTGCGACAATCAGTATACTTTGGTTTTGGTCATCCAGGGCTTTAACAGGTTCTGTGTACGCCTCTTCTGGGTATACTGAGAATCGTAGTGTATTGGGTGTGATGTCAAGATGGAAATATCACTTCAGTCATATGGAGATGATGATCACGCAGGGATACAGAACTGGTACTCTAAGTGCTATAGCCATCGGGGAAGTATAACTAGGTCGTGACTTTCCGATCATAAAGAGACTAGTTGCTAGTGATCAGATATAAGTTTCGTACGGGGCAGACACGATTCCAGCCCCAGGCCTAGCATGTGACATCTGATACTGGATCGTAATGCCCAATACTACGTATACTACGCCTGACAAAGATCATGTATTCCGTAGAAGAATATTTCTGGAGAATTGGGTAGGCACGGTGCTTTGCTAGAAGCCAACTATGTCTTGTAAATCGGTAAGAATGTGGTATTGGGTACGCACATATTCAGATAGTCCGATAACCGTATTTACTGCCAACATATCCAGGGATCTCTTGGGTCGCATCCCAAAGATTCACCGATGATATTTGACTCGAACAGAATTAATCATAGATTAATTCTGAGAGAGAAAAATTAATCTGGGATTAATTATGAGAGAGAAAATTAATCTGGGATTAATTACGGCAATAATTAATCTGGGATTAATTATCAGAGAAAAATTAATATGGGATTAATTGCGCCGAAAATTTATCTGGGATTAAATTCGTCGAGAGGAGAGAACACTATTAATTTGGAATTAATCGATAAAATAAATTTAATAGTTAAATTAGATTTTACTATTTAATTTATTTAATTAGGCTAAAATAATATATTAGATATATTATATGAAATCGGATTTCAACGCGGAATTAAATTGGATTTTAATTCTAGCGAACGAATTAATTTGGAATTAATCCGTAAGCGACTTTAATAATAATTTTGCGAGGCATAATTATTTAATTAAATTAGATTTAATTACGTCGCGACGGAAAATTCGTTTAATCGGATTAAACGAACCCGAGCCTGAAGTGTGTTATATAAGTAATTTGAATTTTGAATTCAAAAGTGGTGGGACCCACCCACTTATATCAACTAGTCAATTTTTGGTGGAAGTTGTTGGGATATTGACTTGGATTTGACTAACCCATCAAACCTACCAACAAAAATTAATAATTAATGAATTTTTTGGAAATTCTTTATTTCTCTCTCTCCTTGGCCGAATGGCCAATATACTCATTCTTTTGTTTTTTGGTTGAAAAGGTCACTGCCTATGTTTTGGAAACACAGGCCAAAAGCCATTTGACTTTTCTAAATGAAAAGTGATTGGCTGAAAGAAACAAAAACAAAGGCCATTGAATTTGCTCTCTCTCTCAATTGGCGCATATAGTGGACATTAAATGCTTCCCCTTTTGGTTATTGGCCGAATAAGCCAAAAGCTAATGGCTTCTGAAATTTTCAATTGGCCGATTGCCTCTGTTGTGAAGCTTGGCCGAATGGCTTTGTTTCAAATTGGGCGATCACTTCTCTCTTTCTAGGGAAAATTTGCTTATACTTGGGAGATAAAATTTGTTCCTTTTGTTCTTGCTAGCACATATGGGAGTCAAATGATGGTGATAGGGATACTCACCCATGAGCTTGGAAGCTTAACATCCATAAAAGTTTTGAACTCAACCGATCAATGTAAGTCCTCCGCAACTTATTTTTGATTTTTATTCACATATGAATCACGCTTAGAGATCCCGTGGCATGTCTAGGACACTTACAATGGTATAAGAGCTAGGTTTAAGCTTGATTTAATTCCTAGGGTTTATGGACTTTAATTTGGGATTTTGGCTTGGAGCTTGATTTTGCCTAAATTGATTGTTGGGATATGTTTATATGATGCTCAATTGAATTTTTTCATTTTTGGAATTGTGTAAAATTGATTAGATTAATTTTCCCTAATTCCTACCCCTTGGCCGAAAATTACCCTAGGAAGCTCATGGTCAATTTTTGAATTAGATAATTGGATATGTGGATTCACATGAAATTGAATGTTAATTGTTGATTTAATTAGATTGAAATCAAAATTGGATGTTAATTTCATGTATTGCCGTGAGTGTGAAGCATGTTGGAAAGATTGATTTTGATTAATTTATGTTGGACATAAATTAGATGTTAAACATGATTAATTAGATTAATTAGTATTTTGAAAATACTAGATTAATTAATTAATTGTGTTAATTGCACTTTAATTGAATTAATATTTAATTTGGAATGATTTATTAATTTAATTTGTTGTATTTGGGCTAATGGGTTTGGTTGGGCCAAATTTTAGTCTTGGATTATATTTGGGCCTAAACCATTTGCATAAAGTCCAAAATATAACTATTGGGCCTTTAATAATTTAATTGGGCCTAATGGGAAAAATTGATTCTATGGGATAGGGTGATTCCTATTGGGCCTATGCATTATGGGTTAGATCCATTTTGGCCAAAAGCCCAAGCCTAAAGAATTAATTAAAAGCCCATTGGACTTTAATTGAATAGTATTGGATACTAAATGGGCCTTTGAGACCCATTTTGATTGGATTTGGATTCCAAGTCTTTAAGGTACATAATAAGTGTAATTATTTAATTTGGAATTAAATATGAATTATTATTGGATACAATTTAAATTGGATTTAAAATTATAGTTTGATATAATTCAAGAATACTTACTTTGAGTATTTATTCTTAAACGAGTTTGACTCGCGCAAATCAAATCGTTGTATGAACATTGGATAGTCATTAATCAAAGATTAATTAGTTGGATTAGATTGATTGAATAACATGCTTTGTGTGAATACTTGGATGTATGTATAAATAATTTATATCGGATGGATATTAGAAGGGTGAGGGCAATTTTGGAAATTGTTGTAATAAATTTAGAATTTATTAAATTGGACCTGCGTGTCCAGCCTATTATATCATTATCTCATTGTATTTCTCTTATCACCAATTCCCCTCAATGTTAATGAGGTTTCTTTAGAAGTATTATGTAATTGGGTAGAAGTATGAATAGTGCTAGCGGGAGAGAGGAAATTGAGAGATTTGTTCTAGGAACAAAATGTATTATATATCCATCCGCATATCATTATTAATTTTCTTTCGCGCCTTATTATGCTTTTAGAATGCATGCTTAAGGGTGTATGATGAGACCTAATTAAAGATAATAAATTGATTGCCAAATCGCGACAAAAACCCTCATTTTATATTAAGCGTTTTCCTTCCATTGAGTGATTCTCTCTCAAGATCCAAGATTGGAATTGGTTTGTTGGCCAAAGTCAAGACCTTTGTCCATCGCGGATGTGTTTGAATCACGAAAGCTTTGTTCTATATCGTACATCTTGGGCAAGTTGTGATTTGTTGGCCAAAGTCAAGGTCACTTCTTGTTTATCGACCTCGATTACGAAGCTTTCCCACTGTCAATGGGTCGCACTTAACTAGAATCATTAAGCTTGTTGAGCCAAAGCCAAGGCTTAGTTGATTTAGAGGAAAAAGGTTAGGAAATATATTGGATATATTGGCATATATTGGATATATGTTTCGGACTTGGAGGTTCACCTACTGGATTTAGGAATTGGATGGGATCCAATTGATCTTAGAGATCTACCTAGTTAAGTTTCATACAACTTGTTGGCCAAAGTCAAGGTTGGTGTCATTTAACGGGATCCTAGCCCACTAGGAAACTAGGTTTCCCGAGTACTCCACAGAGGGTTAGAGGCTCATCGAAAAATAGTGGGAGGTAAGTATTAAATTTGCAATTTCGTTTAGATACTTGCCAATACAGGCTCATTTCTTTTTCGTCATTAATTATTTATAAATATATTAGTTGGACTAATATTCAATTGTTGTTTTAATTAAACAGTTGGACTGTATTCAAACTACTTCATTTGTAGTTGGTTATATAATTGGATTATAGTAATCAATATATTTGAATGTAATCGATCAATTGTAGTTGATTATATAGTTAGACTATAGTAATCATTATATTCGATTGTACCTGGAATCATTGATTAGATAGTTGGACTATTGCAATCAAGATAGCTGAAAGATTAGCGTCAAAGGATATAATCCTGGGGAAAATGTCTTTAACGACTTTAATTTTCAGATTGGGAATAGAACTTCAGGATAATCCTAGGAGCTGAGAAGTTATTCTATTTGATAGAGAAACCTCTTGAGCATGAGCCCAGAGTTGAGCGTATAGTAGAGCATGAGCTTAGGAATACTCATTGTGATGATAACTTTAGTGCTCAATCCGTTATGCACAGCCAGAGCTTCTTAAAAGGACATATCTCAAGTTATCTGCCTAAATTGTGGCAAACGGGGTCACTAGAAGTGTGACTATCGTATGGACAAGGCAGACATGAAGGAAGTGAAGGCGGGACAAGGTTCCGACTTCAAGAATGTTTGTTATAAACATGTTCACTACTGGTTTTAAAATTGAATTTTTGATACTAGATGCGGTACATGAATATATGTACTGATGTGTGGGATTTGCTGATAAGCAGGAAACTGGCTTCAGATGAGATCGACCTATAAGTCAGAAACAGGACGAGAGTCGCTGTTTTGGCCGTAGGAACTTAAGTTTTGGAACTGCCCTTTGGGCATGTACTTAAATTAGGAGACTGTTATAATGTATCTAGTTTGACTAGGAACATTATCTCTCTATCTAGTTTAACCTGTTGTGGGTATACCTTTATATTCCGAAACACCGGGTGCTTTTGTTTATAAAGATGATATCGAGATATTTACATTAGATGTAAATAATGGTCTTTATATTTTGAATATAAATTAAACTCAAACATATAACATGACAAACAAATAGCTCAAATTGAGTAAATCAAATGAGACTTATTTGTGGCATTGTCATCTGGGATGCATTAACAAGATTCGTATATCCACACTTTCGAAGAGTGGATACTAGGACGGATTTGATTCTAATTCAAATGATGTCTACGAATCTAGTTTATTAGGCAAAGTGCCTAAAATATCTTTTACTTGGTAAAAGTGCAAGTGCCACCGATCTGTTAGCCCTCGTTCATAGTGACGTAAGTGGGCCCATATCTAGCTAGGCTAGAGGTGGATATGAATGCTTCATAACCTTTACGGATGTGGCATCGCGTTACGATTATGTGTATCTTATGAAACACAAGTCAGAAACTTTTGATATATTCAAAGAGTTTCGACACGAAGTAAGAAAACAGACCAGAAAAGTATAAAAAACATTACGGTCGGACCATAGTGTAAAATACTTAAACATATGAGTTTCAAGATTACTTGAAAGAGTATGGTATTCTTTCACAGTAGACTCCTCCCGGGACACCTCAATTTGATGGTGTATCCGAAAAGAGAAACCTAACTTTGTTGGGCATGGTAAGGTTAATGATGAGTCGCTCTGAGCTACCAATTTCCTTCTAGGGATATGCATTAAACAGTGCAATACTTATTTTGAATAAGGTTCCATGAAAAACTGTTAGACAGACTTCATATTAGATATGAACAGGAAAGAAACCAGGTTTCTCATTCCTGAAAATTTGAGAATGCTGGGCATACGCTAAATTTTTGGATGGTACCAAACTAGAACCCAAATCGGATAAGTGCATATTTGTAGGTTATCCTAGGGAAACCAAAGTATAGTACTTATACAACTCACAAGAGAACAATGTAATTGTTGCTCTCCATGCGGTTTTCCTATGAGGAATTCCTATATGCAGTGGTAAGTGGGAGGAAAGTAAAACTCGATGAAAATCGAAGTAATACTATTCCAGGCACCGACTCCTTTATGGAACACAAACAGTTCATCAGGGATGAAACTGTACCACAATCTTCGAATACACAAGAACCGCGTAGGTCGGAGAGAGTAAGAAAACAACCTGGGAGGTATGGGTTTCAGATCTCACCTCATGTAGATATCAATATTATTGAGGAAGACGAACCAGCTACGTATGAGGAAGTGATACAAGGTATCGACTCATTTTATGGCAAAGTGCCATGAAGTCCGAAATGGATTCCATGTATATCAACCAAGTTTGGATACTGGTTGATGTACCAGAAGGCATTGTGCTTATTGGTACTATATGAGTCTTCAAGGAAGACATACATAGATGGCAACATACAAATGTACACAGCTAGGCTTGTACAGAAAGGGTATTGTCCAAGACATAGTGTCGACTACAACGAAACTTTTTCACATATTGCCATGATTAAATCCATTCGGATAATGCTTGCTATAACTGTATATTTCGTTTATGAAATATGACAGATGAACGCCAAAATCGCTTTCCTTAACGGAAACCTTTTGGAGGATGTTTGTATGCAACATCCTGACGGTTTTGTCGTGCCAAAATATGCAAACAAGGTTTGCAAGATAAATCAATCCATTTATGGATTGAAGCAAGCATTGCGTTCTTGGAACTAGCGTTTTGATGTAATCATAGTGGTATATGATTTAATTCAAAATGAAAATGATTCTTGTGTATATAAGAAGGTTAGTGGGAGAGCACTGACAATGAATGTCCTATAAGTTGATGATGTATTGCTTCTTAGCAATAACATTCCCATAATATAATCGGTGAAAGCTTGGCTTTCATTAAAATTCTCCATGGAATACCTGGGAGAGACAACATTTATTCTAGGAATAAGGATCTACTGGGATAGATCTAAAAGTTGCTGGCACTCTCTGAGAACTCGTACATTGAAAGACATGTATCCGACCTAATGTCTCATATGATTTGAGCATATGTAGACGAAATCAGACCAATCTAGGTGATGGTCACTGGATTGATGTTAAGGACATCCTTGAGTATCTTAGACGAATTAAGGATGCTTTCTTAAGTTTTGGAGATGAAGAACTTGAGGTGACTGGGTTCACCGCTGCAAGTTTTTAAACTGATGAAAACGACTGTAAGTCACATTAAGGGTACATATATGGTTTGAATAACGGAATAGTGAGCTGGAAATCTTCCAAGCAAGATACTGTTGCCGAATAAATAACAAAAGCGAAACATTGCTACAGCTGAGGCAGTAAAAGAAGCATTTTGGATCTATAAAATTCCTAATTAGATTAGGAGTAGTTCTGTTAGCAGTTGAGCTAGGCTACAACACAGGCTAAGGAACCACGGTCTCATCAATGATCCAAATATGTACTTCAACTATTTCATCTGATTCGTGAGATCATACATCGTAGCGATGTGATGATCGAATAAATCGCATCAGATGATAACTTTACAAATCCGCTGACGAAAGCTGTTTCTCAGCAGAAGATTGAGCGACCCGTACATAGTTCAGGTGTAGGACACCTGAGTGAATGGCTATAGGTCAAGTGGGAGATTGTTGGATAATTATGACCCATAGCATCACTATTTGTACAGAACATGGTGTTGTTGTACAAATTAACTATGTGACAAAGGAAATTGCTCTTTTATCATTTGTAATTGGATTACCTGGATATATAAATGATAAAAGTCTGTATGATTAGTTCCGGATTAATAAGATATGAGACAGTATTAATCCATAAAGGTTTAATAATTAAATATCCATAGTCGTAGTATTATCGAGACTAGACATCGATAATGCGGAATAGGCTAGTATTACACTTGTGCGTGTTATGGAAGCGTAATAGCATAGTTCTCATATATTTGGGTATTGGATACTCGTGCAAGTGTAATAAGAGGTTCTGTTTACCGATGGTACGGAAACAGCTTCGATCTTGATAGACCCCTCGGAATCCCATTGGTAGTATGACTATGTGTCTATGGGAATCCGAATCAGGGTAGGTGTATTTGGTCTTAACCTGAGACTTGCATCGCTAATACTTGCGACAAGCAGTATACTTTGGTTTTGGTCGACCAAGGCTTTAACAGGTTTTGTGTATGCCTCTTCTGGGTATACTGAGAATGGTAGTGTATTGGGTGTGATGTCAAGATGGAAGTATCACTTCAGTCATATGGAGATAATGATCACGCAGGGATACATAACTGGTACTCTAAGTGTTATAGCCATCGGGGAAGTATGACTAGGTCGTGACTTTCCGATCATAAAGAGACTAGTTGCTAGTGATCCGATATATGCTTCGTACGAGGCAGATACGATTCCAGCCCCAGGCCTAGCATGTGACATCTGATATTGGGTCGTAATGCGCAATACTACGTATACTATGCCTGACAAAGATCATGTATTCCGTAGAAGAATATTGCTGGAGAATTGGGTAGGCACGGTGCTTTGCTAGAAGCCAACCATGTCTTGTAAATCGGTAAGAACGTGGTATTGGGTACGCACATATTTGGATAGTCCGATAACCGTATTTACTGCCAACATATCCAGGGATCTCTTGGGTCGCATCCCAAAGATTCACCGATGATATTTGACTCGAACAAGATTAATCTGGGATTAATTATGAGAGAGAAAAATTAATTTGGGATTAATTATGAGAGAGAAAATTAATATGGGATTAATTACGGCAAGAATTAATATGGGATTAATTACGGCAAGAATTAATCTGGGATTAATTATTAGAGAAAGAATTAATCTGAAATTAATTGCGCCGAGAATTTATCTGGGATTAAATTCGTCGAGAGGAGAGAACGCAATTAATTTGGAATTAATCGATAAAATAAATTTTATAGTTAAATTAGATTTTACTATTTAATTTATTTAATTGGGCTAAAATAATATATTAGATATATTAAATGAAATCGGATTTCAACGCGGAATTAAATTGGATTTTAATTCTAGCGAACACATTAATTTGGAATTAATTCGTAAGCGACTTTAATAATAATTTTGTGAGGCATAATTATTAAATTAGATTAGATTTAATTACGTCGCGACGAAAAATTCGTTTAATCGGATTAAACGAACCCGAGCCCGAAGTGTGTTGTATAAGTAATTTGAATTTTGAATTCAAAAGTGGTGGGACCTACTCACTTATATCAACTAGTCAATTTTTTATAGAAGTTGTTGGGATATTGAATTGGATTTTACTAACCTATCAAACCTACCAACAAAAATTAATAATTAATGAATTTTTTGGAAATTCTTTATTTCTCTTTCTCCTTGGCCGAATGGCCAATATATTCATTCTTTTGTTTTTTGGTTGAAAAGGTCACTGCCTATGTTTTGGAAACACAGGCCAAAAGCCATTTGACTTTTCTAAATGAAAAGTGATTGGCCTAAAGAAACAAAAACAAAGGCCATTGAATTTGCTCTCTCTCTCAATTGGCGCACAGAGTGGCCATTAAATGCTTCCCATTTTGGTTATTGGCCGAATAAGCCAAAAGCTAATGGCTTCTGAAATTTTCAATTGGCCGATTGCCTCTGTTGTAAAGCTTGGCCGAATGGCTTTGTTTCAAATTGGGCGATCACTTCTCTCTCTCTAAGGCAAATTTGCTTCTCATTGGGATATAAAATTTGTTCATTTTGTTCTTGCTAGTACATATGTGAGTCAAATGATGGTGATATGGATACTCACCCATGAGCTTGGAAGCTTCAACATCTATAAAAATTTTGAACTCAACTGATCAATGTAAGTCCTCTGCAACTTATTTTTGATTTTTATTCACACACGAATCACGCTTAGAGATTCTGTGACATGTCTAGGACACTTACATGAACTTGAGGTAATTCTTTGAGTGGCAAAAGGTAGTGTGTGAGTACAACATTAGGTAAAAACCAATTGAGTGTAAACACGAATGGAGTGACATCATGAGTATAAAAAAAATTGCTTGGAGAAGATTTTAAATTACTATTCTTATATTATTGTTTTGTTATTTTTAATTCGTTTGTTGAGATTTTGAGATGGCAGATCAAGATATAAGCTACGATACGAAGCTTGACATGCTAGATAGGAAGTTTACTGAAATAATGGAAAACATGAACACTGCCATGGAGATGTTGGCTAAGATAGAGAGTGTTCAGGTTAGTAGAGCACAACATGTTCCACCACAACCTAAATCTCGTCAACTAATTCCACCACATCATTTATCACCACATCATGTACCACATGATGAGTAGGAGGCCGAGAGTGCCTTTGATGACTTTGATGAAGTGGATGAGGGGTATAAGCTAGGGATATGAAGCACGTAAGGAGGAATGATAGAAGAGATATGAGATTTGATAGAGGCCATATAAAGGATGGCAGAAGAGGACATGATGATAGACATAATTACAACAATTATGGTGATATGAGAGAATATGATAGAAGGGATGACATAGATGGTGATTTGGATAGTATCAAAATGAAGATACCATCATTTCAAGGGAAAACGATCCAAAGGTATAATTTGAGTAGGATAAGAAGATTGAATTGATCTTCAACTATCATAATTATTCAGACGAGAAGAAAGTAAACTTGACAATAATAGAGTTCACAGACTATGCGATGATTTGGTGGGATCAGATTACTAGTAGTAGGAGGAGGAATTATAAGAGACATATATCTACGTTGGTAAAAATAAAGGATATTATGAGAAAGAGATTTATGTCTAGCCATTACTATAGGGATCTATTTCAGAAATTACAGCAATTACACCAAGGGTCAAAAAGTGTAGATGATTATCATACTGAAAATGGAGGTTGCAATGATTATGGTTAATGTAGTATATGATATGGAGGCAATTATGGCTAGATTCTTAGCCAGGCTGAATAGAGAGATCTCAAATGTAGTAGAGCTATATCATTATGTTGAATTATATAATATGGTACTCATGGCCAACGAGGTTAAGAGAAAGTTGAAGAAGAAGGTCTATGTCATCTAGATTCACTTCGGACACTACTTCATCTTGGAAAGGAAAGTGGACTGGAAATTAAAAGAGAGATAGTGCTACAACAAGCCTAAGGTCCAGAGCATTACCAAGGGTAAAGAATCAATAGAGCCTAATAAAGTGAAGGTGAAATACGAGGTTACAACACCTAGAACTAGAAATGTAAAGTGTTGTAAGTATTTTGGGATGTGGCACATTACCCATATTGTATAAACACATTACATATCTTGTATTTAGAGCAACCTTAGCACTAAATAAGTACTTTACATTTGTTTTATTTTGTACTCTTACTGTTGGAATTCTCTAAGCTTCCCAAGATCATTTCAAGCATTGAAAATACATATGCGAATACAACGAGGGAGTTGCGGAATACTCACAATGATCGGTTGAGTCGATGCGGTGATGAACAAAACTCATTTTCTGCATCCTCCAAGCTCGGCAGTGGCAGATTTTCCTCCTCCGAGAATCGGCCATTGGTGGTCCTCCATGCAAGCTCCAAGCTTGTGTTGATTCCTTGCTCATGAAGTGAGTTCCCTATCACCTTTGTATGTCTCTAAAAGTGTGCTAGCACTTGATAATCTTGCCACAAAATCATCAATTGTTCTCCTCCTTGTTCTCGGCAGAAACCAGAAAATAGAAGGTGAAAAACGGTCTAAGACCGTGAGAGAGAGTGGAGGGAAAAAAAGAGAGAGAGATAAAATGTGTATTAGATAAATTGTTTTTCAAAAACAATTAAACATATACCTAATACCACTTTCAAAAAGTCAACATAAATTTGGCTCCAAAAATGGCATTAAATTCTATCCACCAACTCACATCAATCACAAGTGACAACTAGTCACATCACTCAAAGTGACATGTGATTTGACGCTTGATGCGACTAATGATTTGACGCTAGATGTGACTTGTGTGCCGCACTCGAATTCGAAATACGAATGCGCTCGCAAACACTCCTGGGCTCGGGTTCGCTAATTCTAAATTAACGAATTTTCTGTTGCGACGTAATTAAATGATTATGCCTAGTGAAATCACTATTCACGTTGCTTACGAATTAATTCTAAATTAATTCGTTCTCCCGAATTAAAATCTAATTTCAATTCCGCGTCGAAATCCAATTTCGTATAATATATCGAATATATTATTTTATCGATTAATTCCAAATTAATCGTTATCTCTCTTTAAATGATATTTTATCCCAGATAAAATATCTCCGTAATTAATCCCAGATTAATTTTCTCTCTCATCTAACTAATCTTCGGGAAGCGACCCATGAGATCCCCGGATATGTTGGCAGTAAATTCGGTCGTCGGACTATCCGAACACGTAAGTACCTCGTACTATGTTTGTACCGATTTACAAGACAGTGTTAGCTTCTAGCAAAGCGCCATGCCTACCCAATTCTCCAGAAATATGCTTACATGAATAAGCGATCTATATCAAGCGTAGTATACGTAGTATTGCGTAGTTCGATCCAGTATCGGATGTCACGTGCTAGGCCTGGGGCTGGAATTGTGTCTGCCCCGTACGAAGCACATGTTGGATATCTGGTAACTAGTCTCTATATCGGATAAACATGACCTTGTTATTTTATCCCGATGACTGCAGTACTTAAGAGTATTAGTACCGTATCCTACGCGACATCATGTCCACTATGACTGGAGTGATACTTCCGTCTTGACATCACACCCAACACACCACGATTCTCAATATACCCAGCAGAGGCGTACACAGAACCTGTTAAAGCCCTGGACGACCAAAACCAAAGTATATTGATTGTCACAAGTATTAGCGGTGCAAGTCTCAGGTTAAGACCAAATACACCTACCCTAATTTCGGATTTCCATAGACACATAGTCATACTACCAATGGAATTTCGATGGGGTCTATCCAGAGCGAAGCTGTTTCCCGTACCATCGGTAAAACACAATTTCCTATTACACTTGCATGAGTATCCTATACCCAAATATATGAGAACTATGTTGTTGTGCCCTCACTACACGCACAAGTGTAATACTAGTCTTTTACGCATTATCGATGTCCAATCTCGATAATACTCTGACTAGGGATATTTAATGATTTATCCTTCGTGGACTGATACTGTCTCATATCATTCTCAATCCAGGAACAAATCATAAGGACCTCCTATCATTTATTCATCTTGGTGATCTAATCACAAATGATAAGAGAGAAATCTCCTTTGTCACATAGTTAATTTGTACAACAACACCATGATCTGTACAAATAGTGACGCTATGGGTCATAATTGTCCAACACTTACTAGATATATGAATTTGCTCTCTAGTTTCTCTCATTCTCTCTTATTTTGATTAAGAATTGTTGGTTATACACTTGTATATTTATAACCTAAACTCTAAGGCTTTATTTCCTTACTTGTGTAAGTGAAAATATAGCCCAATAACCTAAAGTCCATATACTTTGTATTTTAGACTAACATCCTTCAAAAATAAATCTTGCACAAGATTAGATATAATACTTATGTGGATACCATTAGAGGTCACATATCTTTGTGGCTTTCTATTTGGAATTGAGAAACAAGTTCAAAGAAGTAAAAAGAAAATCACAAAGTTCAAGTTTGTGATTAGAAGTGAAGATTTAAGGTATATCGTTAAATCTTATATTTATCTATTTAATGTTTGTGCTATATTCATATGATTATGTATAACATAAAAAAGAGCATGAGCTATGAGAATGCGTGGAACAAACTCTTTAGTTTCTGATGAGCATGTCTCCATAATTCCATGCAAGATTATGTAGATTTAAATTATCACAACCAATTCTATGTCCGACTTGAAAACAAACTTAATGGGTCACACATTGTGAGTCTATAGTTGTATTGCCTAATAAAATGATGGAAAGTATATTTAACATATTTTTAAATCATTTCGAGATTTTTTAGCACGAGAAACAAAGAGATTCGAGTTTAAAATCAGTTCTAGAATTCGATAAACCGATTTGGACAAAACCGCTTACAGTTTGGAAAATATACCAACCGACTTGTCAAACCAGTTTTGGCTAAAATTATGAGATGGTTATGTGGTTTGTTGGTAAACCAATTTATAAATCGACTAATCATTTTGACTAAACTAGTTTAGCCAAAAACACGGGCTGGTTTGAATTAAAACGACAAGTTGTTTTGATGCTGGATCGATTTTTACTCAAGGAAGTGATTTCATTTTAATTGTAAGGATTTTCATTATATGGAATCAATCCCTATATGGCTTCCTAACCAAACCCTACACATATATGGAAGGGTTAGCTATAGTTTTGGCTAACCTTATCTAGATAAACCCCATTTGTGTAAAGCTTTTGGTTAGCCTTTGCTCAAGTACGAATTTCCCCTCATTTTCTCCATTTCTCTCATTTTGGTTCAAGTGTTATAAGGTTCAGCACTTGTGTGTTTGAGACCTAGACTCTAGGGTTCAAAAGTTGATCACTTATATGATTGAAACCTAAATCTAAAACCTAGAAATCCCACTACTCCAATCTATGGAATAGTATCCATCAATATCATTGTGTTGCACAAGGTAGACTCTATACTTGTGTGGATACCATTAGACGTCACATAATGTTGTTATTATCTAGTTGGTTCTTGAAGATCAAGAGTCAATAAAGTACTTGGACAACTACAAAACTCTCCGTTTGTGATTGATGGTTGTAGTTAAGGTATAATCATGTTCATTATCTCATTTATTTATCTGATACTTTCTTTATTTCCATGCTTCAGATAGTCATATTATGTCATGCATCATATGTACAAAAGGAATGTGTAGAGCTACTCTTATTATTTCCGGTAGGGGTGGGCAAAAAAATCGACCGAACCGAACCAGACCGCGAACCGAACCAAACCAGAACGAATTTATGGTTTTTTTCTAACGGTTCGGTTTGCGGTTCAGATTGGCCTACCCCAAATGGTTTACAGTTCGGTTTAGGTGCGAATCCGAATCACACCTGTTAAACCGAACCGAACCGTTATAATTAAAACAAAACCCTAGATTTTTCATCATCTCTCAATCTCTCTATCTGCCGCCCATCACTCTTCTTTCATCTCTCCCTGTCACTCTCTCTCTCTCGCTCTCGCCATCACTCTTCTTTCATCTCTCCTAGATTTTTCCTCATCTATAACTCCGGGAATTATTGACACAACGCCAGAAAGAAAGCCTTGAGAGTGAGCCAAAAAAAAGGAAGACTTTCAAGAACTTGAAGAGATAGAAAAAGGTTTGCATTTTTCTTTTAATTTTACTATGTTTTCGTTTTATTAGTATGTTCTTATATTTATTTGTTAATACTTTTATTCTTAAATTTTTTATTTTTCAAAAGAAGGCTTTGCTAATACTGTTGTTGCTGCTTCTGTGGATCCATCATTTGCTGCTCTTAGTATAGATGATTAAGGTAACATATGTCTTTAAAGTTTCAATATGATATTTATTTTTTACTTAGTATTGGTGAATATTAACTTGTTCTTTTATTAGCTTTTAAGTTTCTTAACCATCATTTTTTATGTCAGGCTTCTTTTAAAGATTCCTACAATTAAGTTTGGAATTGAACTTATTATCTTAATTTGATTTTGGAAAGATTATTTATATGTTGAAGGTACAATTGTTGCACAGAGTCTGGTTTGTTAATATTATTGTCTGAGTAACTAACTCATTTGTAACTTTTCCAGCATGTGGTTTTCTGGTGGTTGTGTACCTTTTCATCTTGAAGAATAATTGAAGAACCTTTGGATAACTTTGGATATTGAGCAAAATGGAGGGAGCCGTAAGCCACTCTTCAGGATGAAGCCGTCCTTATCATTATTGTTTTATTAGCTTCCAATTTCAATGTTGTACTCATGACTTTACTAAGATTTAATTTCGTTAACTTGTATACTTATGTCTTACGGTTGGTTGAAAGGTGACTGCAAAATGATGTTTTTTTTTTAATATTTGAAATCATAGCCTCATATTTGTGTGATGTTTATTTTAAGAGTCACTGCTCATTGGCACCATACACATTTCCCTTAAGTGGATGAAAATTTATTTTAAGTAGAATAATCCGTAAACCGAACCGAACCAATCCGTAAACCGTTGGTTTAAAAAATTTGCAATCCGAACCAAACTGTTATTTAATGATTTGGTTTGAGAGATAAAAAAAACCGGACCGTAAAATATGATTTGGTTCGGTTTTTAACAAAAACCGAACCAAACCGAACCGCGCCCACCCCTAATTTCCGGCTTTCCACTGCGAATTACTCTACGTTTCCCAATATTTGGTATGTTAGGAGTAGGTAAATGGATAATTTTCCAAACCCGTTAGTTGGACAGATTGATACGGGTATTAGCATCTCTGTTTTAATATAGGTAAAATCCTCGTATGAATGATACGGGCCCGACACGTTACAATAGGTATGAATAAAAATTTGGTACTCGTTAGTTGAATAGGCTGAGTACGAATATTAACATTCTTATATCATGGTATCCCACAACTACCAGTTAAGCCCAACATGGTTAGCCTAGAGTCACAAATTATGCAAGAACTTGTAAAAATTTATGCGCCTAACTCCATAGTTGAGAGTTACCTTAAGACTAAGATCAATTCTTAACCGAGGTGAGATATTTTTTTAACACCATGATGAGCCTAACTTAACCTAAAAATTAATTTAAGAATTTAGAGTTAAGTTTATATTCATAAATCTAATATATTTTCCTCAACAAAACCAAAGGATTAAAAATTAATCTAATTTTAATCGAGTTTCACCAGTCACATAATTTGCAATTTGAGTGAACATTTGTAACATCAACAGAGCAAAATTCAATTACCAAAGGAAACTTCAACCATTTCTGTATAGCATACATGAGTTCTACTATTTCAGACATTTTATAACCAAAAAAGGACAATATGCACTGTATAAAGAGAGAACAGAACATTATTCATTAAGCAAACAAAGGTCTGAAGCATAGCGAACCATAAAAAAGACAGAGATTACATTCTGACATATGCTTAAACATCAAGATCAGTAAGAGTTCCTGCCTCAGCCCAAGCATTGAAGCAAGCATGATTATAATTCCAAACAAATATCTAAGGGATGTTATTATTTTTATACATAATATCACTTCAATTTACAGAAGCTACACTTGCCGAGCACAACCTCTATGACAACTAGCTTGTGGTTGTATGGACAGCAGCTACAGATGAGACCATGGAGTCGACACCACAAACATTGCGACCCTGGCAGATCTTGTAATATCCATTCTCTCCCCAATTCTCTCCCCAGGAGTTCTTAATGATCCAGTAAGGCTTCTCCTTCAATCGGATAGGGGCGTAACCTGCAGATCCATACCCCACAATAAGCACTCCATGATCCAAGTTCTTCTTGCCGCAAATATATGGGCATGAAACTCCACCAACGTATGTTTGCATCCACATGGCATTGATACCCACTGCAAAAGAAAACAGCATAATCAACACAAATTGTCTCATCACTCTTCCACAACAAGAAAAGAAAAGAAAATAGGAAATATGAGGTGAAGCAATTCTATCAGCTTAAGGATGCTAGGTTACCTGCAAGGGGGCCATGTTTCACCAAATTTGCAGCAATTTGATCTTCATCGATGGAAACAACACTGAAATTGGATACAGATGCAACAATTTTGCTTTGGTCAAATTTGCAGGAACCACTGTCAGTCCCAGTGTAAGGGTAGTCCTTCTCTCGCTCAAGTCCACCAGCCTTGAGTGTGTACTCAAAGGCAGAGGTCATTAGCCCACCATTGCATCCAGAGTCACATGAACCATATTCCTCTGGATCACACTGAAAAATGATGTAAAAAACTTATATCATAATATACATAATTATATGCCAAATCATACACTTTCATGTGAGTTAAGAATCAGCTGCCCAAGCAACTCGCATATCCAACAAGAATCATCATGCACGCAAGTCGACTTTGAGAATGCAAAAGCACATGCCCAGAACATTATGTATAGTATTACATATTCCTGGCGAAACAAGGTAAGACTGCATATATCAATACTTTCCTCACAAGTCACACTCGCGGGAGTCTTGTGCATTGATTACTACTTTTACTACAAAACTCCAAAGTATGAAATGAAATGAACATAGTGAAGAACCAAGATTACAAATTAACATAGAAATTGTTTATGTTGATTCTGATAGTCAGATCCTGTTCTCACTCTGCTTTACCGTGTGTGATTAGAAATTACAACTCATCCTATCAATCAAAACTATACATTTCACTATCATTAATTCAAAACAAATTCTCAACTAAAAACAAAATCTTAGTCAACAATATTTACTAACGTTATAAAGAGTACAAACGAACCTCGTGATCACAATCCACAAGCTGCTGCTCACTGAGGCTGACCAGCTCGCCTGTCGCTAAGAAGTGCGCTCCCTCCAACGCCCCAGTTGCACTAAACGCCCAGCACGATCCACACGAACCCTAATTACCATAAAAATATCAACAAATTCAGATATTTAAATTTAAAATTTTGGTTACAAAAATAGCAGTTAAATACCTGGTCTTTGACGCCGGTAACGGCGCCTTGATCGCGCCAGTCAAAGTCAGTAGGAAGATCGTAGGTTGGAAGAATAGGAGCCTTTTGAGCATCAGATGGTAGCCGAAGCCGTCTGTTCAAGCCAAGGAACTGACGACGAAATTCAGACGGCGTTAAATCGGAGAACCTGGTGACACCGTGGACAGCAGCGGGGTCAAGCAGCTGGTGTCGCTTGGCTCGGCGCAGGTTAGACTTGAACACGCCGAATCGGTAATCATGCTCCTCCTGAGTAGCATAAGTTTTGGTGAATTTTGACTTGAAAAGCGAGAAGTGGTGTTCCGCGTTCAGGAGATGGTCTTCGGATTCTTCACCGTCTGATGACACGACTTGCCTGATCAAAGGCTCGTCGTCGTCCTCTTGGTATTTAACTGTTACTGTGTACGCGAGTACAGAGGATAGAAGTGATAGGAGGAGGAGGAGATACGAGAGAGTAAAGCGATCCATTTTTCCCAACGTGAGAGTGGACTGTGAAGGGTGCAGAGTGCAGTGGGCAGATATTTATTTGTTCCGAGTTTCCAATAAGATAGAATAGAAGAAGGTCGTGGTTGGTTGTTGATCTGGTAATGAGACATCGACACGTGCTTCCTTCTCACTCGATGGAAGAAGTCTGCAATTTGGAGCAAAATTCAAAAGAAATTGGCGTCACGGATGACACTATTATGGCATAGGCTGAGGCTGGGCCTCGGTCTGGGCCTGGCCCATCGTAATTGTTGATCGGCGTACATTGATTGCTTAGTTCCCGTGATATATATTTTTCAATTTTGGTGTAGCTTTCTTTTCTTTTCGGAAAATCACTCCACTTGCTGTCAAAATTGATGTGTTTTTCATTTATTTCCGAGCATAAAAAACACTTTGATTAATGACAAATATCTTTGACTTCATCAACAATACTTTTTTTTGAGCTTTCAGAATTTCACCCTAAAATCATCCGGCGTTAAATTATATGGGTCATCTGATTCAGGCTTAAACGAAATTGGTAATATCTTCTGTTGATGGTGGTTTTCGGGCCTAAGGGTCGCCAGTAGCTCAGAGAGGGCATAAAGGGAAACTTCCATTTTAGTGTATGGAGGCCGATGACATTAAACAGGGGAATCCGGCCCAGCAGAGAGGTCGAGCTCGAGCCTTGTTTTCTGACCGACCCGAGGAGGATAGATATTCGGAGAACCAGGGTGATCGAGGTCGTCGGGTCCGACCCGATTAAGTAGCTCGGCATGACAGGACGACCATTGTCTCAATCGTCCGACCTTGTAGGACAGGTCAGGGTAGTACTGATGAGGACGGGGTATAATGGTGCAAGCACGACCTGGGGACGTCCACTACCCATAAAGACTTGACATAATTGGAGCAACTTGCAGGGTTATCCTCTGACATACGCCACCACGTGAACGGGTGGATATAGGCTGGCATCATAAAGGTAGTGTATGGCAGTATCCAATAATGGATGGTTCAATAAAGTGTCAGGTGGCAGAGTTACTTTCGGTGGAACAGTTGGGACAGAGAGCTCATCTGGCAGTGGTAGGCTCACGTGGCTGACGTCGGTCACACTTGTAAGAGAGATAAAAAACCTATTTTTTGAGAGAGGACGCAAGAGAGGTCGATCACACTTGTAATAGTCATTTTACCTTGGTCGGTGATAAGTGCATGAAAATGTACTTTAAACATTGCTAACTCGGCTTAATTATCATATGTTTAATCTTAATTAGAGTTTATTTTGTGCTTTGTTGTTAGGAAGCATTGGAATATGGGTATTGAAGGAATTACACGTGTTTTGGGACCCTACAGATGTGCCGGGAGCGCGCGGGAAGCAAACAGAGACGCATGATTCAGATCTTGCAACGCAGGCCACGCGTCGCGATGCGCATACGTATTCCAGGGTTTTTTGTTTAGTTCGTTTTTACGCAAATAAGGTCGCTGGGACTTCTCTATATAAACTCAAGTTCGTCTAAAACCCTAGAGGAGAGAAAAAAGAAGAAAAATAGAGAAGAAACACACAACAAAGAGCCACAAACATAATTTTGAGATTGAAGAACGAAGAAACTTCATAACAAACAGGATGTTGCTGCAATCTCTTCAGGTTGTGTCTCTCTTCTGCATGGAGAACTAATCTCCTAGGCAAAGCTAAGGATGAACTCTTGTATTTGATTTCTTATATTCAAGTTGTTGATTCCGATAAACTCTTAAACGTTTAATACAATTGATGTTTATTATTCTTTATTATCTTTTGATTTATGAATCCAGATATTGTGTCTTACCAACTTGCATATAGATCCAGTTATGCTTCTTCTATGTGTGATTGGGGAACCCAGTTGTGACTGGTTATGTTGTTTTATGAGTTGGTCTTCTGTTGCAGTATTGCCTGAGGGTATATTGTCGACGTTAGATAGGTCGTAATGATAACTTTGTATGATGTTAACATAGATAAGATAAATCATCAATTACCTTAGAATTTAATATGCGTAGAATTGAATATCTTCCGTTTGTTGGTTTGGGATGTGAAACATTCAATTGAGTAATAACATGAATCAATAACTGAATATATGAATTTGATACAAGAGGGATTCCCGATGCTTTGCTGCCTCTCTCTATTGATATATTTAAATTGTTTTTATTAATCTTTACTTTAATTACCAATTCAATCTATATCTTTTCATTAAGTTACTGCTAACGTTTTGTTTAAGTAAATCAGTTCTTTGTAACCATCTCTCTGAGGAATCGACACCCCAACTATACTGCGATAGCCGCAATTACTTTTTGGGCGTAATCAAATTTTGGCGCCGTTGCCGGGGAGACGGTTTACAATCTGAAGGAGCAGGTTTGCTTAGTCAACAACAAAAACGGTAACTTCATTCTATATCATTTTTTTATTATTATTTACTTATTTATTTTATTTTATTTCAATTTCAGTTTTAGTTTAGTTTTGATTTTTTTAGTTTATTTTTGATTTATTTTTTTTTATCTATTTTATTTCAATTTTAATTTTAGTTTTTGATTTCTTTTTAATTATTTATTTTTAGTTTATTTTTTTTATCTATTTTATTTCAATTTTAATTTTAGTTTTTGATTTCTTTTTAATTATTTATTTTTAGTTTATTTTTTTTATTTCTGTTCCTTGTTTCACTTGTGTTTTAATTGCATGCCTAGACGTAGAGATAGGTTTGGTATATTTGTTAGGACTGAAGAAGAAAACTCAGACTCAGAGAGTTTGTTTGACAATCTCTTTGTCACACCATCCACGTCTAGTGCATATACTATGAGTGAATATGATAGACCACCTATGAGGACTCTTGAGGAGTACCTCCACCCAACTCGCACGGCTACACCATCGTGCATCATGTTTCCTCCTAATGCACCACATGTAGATTTTAAGCCTGGAATGATATAATTTCTCCCAACCTTTCATGGTTTGGAGAACGAGAACCCTTATGTGCACATTAGAGAGTTTGAAAAGGTCGTAGCAACCTTCCATGACCGATTTGGGACTACCGACACAATTAGACTTAAGTTATTCCCATTTGCCCTTAAGGATAGAGCTAAGAGCTGGTTGTATTCTTTACGACCTCAGTCAATAGGGTCATAAGGCGAGATAACACAAGCATTCTTTAATAAATACTTCCCACACCATAAGACGAATGCCATGAAAAGATAAATATCTATCTTCTCCCAAAAAGATAGTGAAACCCTTTACAAACATTGGAGAGGTATAAGGAGATGTTAGCGAGTTGTCCTCACCATGGATATGAGAGTTGACGCTTAATGAGCTATTTTTATGACGGTTTAACCCCCAGAGAGAGCCAATTCGTGGAGACAATATGCAATGGTGAGTTCATCTGAAAGGACCTTAATGAGGCATTAGAGTACTTAAATGACTTAGCTGAGAAATCTCACACTTGGACTGGACCTAATGTCATTGATAGCACTGACAGGACACACCCCACTCCTTTTAGTAGAGGCATACACCACTTTAGGGAAGAAGATAGTCTTAGAGCACAAGTTGAGCTATTAACTAGAGAGTTAGGAGCCTTAAAAGCCAAAGATAGCAAGACTATGCATGCAGTAGCCTAGTTAGAACCTCATGGGCTATGTTTTGTGTGTAAGGGGATTGGCCATCTAGCCCTAGAGTGTCCTATATATGGTGAGATGAGGGAAATATATGAGGAACAATGCAACATCTTAGGGATGTACAAAAAGCCTTATACACCTTATTCGGACACTTATAATCCTATATTGGGAAGTGGCCGCAAGTGCGCAGCGGAAAATTAAAATTATTATGCTGCTTTCCCTTTGCCCAGGACCCATTTGTTTTGATTATTCTACAAGCTAGGCATGTTACTATATATTCTAAGCATAAAACTCATAAAACATGCAAAGAACATAAACCTAAACATGCTAACTATCATAAAAACTTTAATTAAAATAAAGAAAGAAAATGACTTACTTGAACCGAAGACTTTTCCAGTCCTCCCTCCAATCTACAAGCTTTTCTCAAACTCAGCAAGCTCTTCCACGTTCCAAAGAGCCACCCAAGTGTGTGGCCTCCAAAGATGTACACACCAAAGCCAAAACTCAACGGCAAGACTACGCCTTGAGTGCGCGGGTATTTTACCCTTGGTGCTAGCCTAGGCAAATACCTCAAAACTTTTAACTCGAGGTTCCTCTAGTCAATTAGACTTAAGGATCCTCAAAATCAGTGGCTTACTCTTAAACTTTAGAGTTGCTCACTTATATAAACCCAAGATATGAAAGGTTTTGGTGTAGCAAATTTGTAAAGAATTCTTTGGGTTTATATAGTGCTCCAAAGACAACAAAACTAATTAAGAATCTGATGTGGGATAAAAGCTAATTTAATCTTAGCCATTGGATCTTAATTTAGTTGTTAAATGAGATTATAAAACCCTAATAACAGTTTGGGCCGAATTGGAATTCAAAACAAATAATAAAAAAAAATTTACTACTCACATACTATTCACATGAATAATACTTTTTTTTTCAATTCCCAAAGTGCCCCTATCGTCATTCACCAATCCCTAAGCCAATATGGAATCTCATAAATGATCTATTCAATAATTAAACACATTGAACCATTTATGAACAATTCCTACAGCAATCATATATGATGTTATATTTGTAGTGTGCACTGTTAACCATTGATTTCGACTTTGTTGTGTGTGACCTTTTGGGTTCCCCTCAAGTTGGACATGAAATGAATCGTGATAATTTAATCGAACATAAATTATCCTCCGATCAGATGGTCGTTCGATTTCAATGACCAAGGTTGACATCCAGCAACATGCAAGGCCCCCAAATGAGAAGGAAAGATATATATACCCATTCTGTATGCGATTTACACATGATACGGTCCCTCGCCTCATTGTATCCCCACCTATTGACCTAGGGTACGGAAAGTGTCTACCCATATGGTCAAATGTATGATGTTGATAGTGTCATGAATCGTGCTAACCCAAGAATCTCACATGATTCTTCCGCTGTGGCCACAATCTTAAGCACTGATCACACATATCAACCCGTGAACTGTAATACTACTCTTATAAGAAAATATTATCCGAGAGAGTGGCGATTCTCTGTTGTATCTTTACAAACTTCATGTGTTTCAACAAATGACTCAATCATACCCTTATGACCAGATCTTTTGAACCGGGGAAGGAGAATGTCAAAGTTATTTGATCCACACATAAGATTGTAAAGACCTCAAGTCAAAAGACTAGTCATATAATCGATACATGAAAGTTCTCACAGACATATGGGATAAACACTCCATATGAAAACTTTCGGCGGTCAGTTCGATGGACACGAGCAACTCATGCATCCATGTGATACACCAAGAGGACGGATCTCCGCTAGTAGCCTATGAGATCAGCTACCCCACTTCAGGGTGGATCATATCATCATGTTAGTCTCTCCGCTTTATGAACGCCCAGATTATTCACAAAACTATGACTAGGAACATTTAAGCGTAATGATTCTCATAAGGCGTGCAAGCTATCATCTTATTACTCCAATGGCTTTATTACAGTGTTGATGATTCATATAAGTTATGTAAGACACGTATAATAAAGATTGCCATTTTATTAATTAATGAAAATATTACAAATACATGTACATATAGCCCATCCACAAGTTGGGTATAGGGCATATCCCTAACAATCTCCCACTTGCACTATAGCCAACTAGTATGAATCTGGACGCCTATCATACTTTTGTTGAGTCAGCTCTTTAGTCAGAGAATCTGTAAGATTATCTTCTGTGGGTATTTTCTCTATAATAACTTCTTTTCTCTCAACAATCTCCCTGATGAGATGAAATCGCCTAAGTACATGCTTGGATTTCTGATGGGACCTTGGTTCCTTTGATTGAGCAATGGCGCCCGTGTTGTCACAGTACATCGTGACATCATTCTTTATCGCTGGAAGCACTTCCAGCTTCGTGATGAACTTCTTTATCCAGACTGCTTCTTTAGCAGCCTCAGATGCTGTAATATACTCGGCTTCAGCGGTGGAGTCCACTGTAGTTGACTGCTTTGAGCTTTTCCAACTGACAGCACCGCCATTCAAAGTAAACATATATCATGTTTACGATCTGATGTCATCCCTATCGGTCTGAAACCACACAGTAACCAATGACTTTCATCTCAGAACAATCTCCGTATGTCAAAAACACATCCTTAGTTCTTCTCAGATACTTGAGGATTGTTTTGACAACTGCCCAGTGTTGCTCACCAGGATTTGTCTGATACCTGCTCGTTATGCTAAGAGCATAAGAGACATCAAGTCTTGTACATATCATGGCGTACATAATCGATCCTATTGCTGAAGCATAAAAGGTTCATACTTATACGCTCTCTATCTGAATGAGTATGTGGACATTGCTCGTTAGATAATTTGATTCCATGACAAGTAGGTAAATTACCTCTTTTGGAATCTTCCATTTTGAATCTTTTCAAAACTTTATCTATGTACGTAGATTGAGAAAGTCCTAACAACCTCTTAGATCTATTACGGTAGATCTTAATGCCGAGGATGTAGGCTGCTTCTCCCAAATCTTTCATGGAGAAATTCTGAGATAACCATTGCTTGGTGGCTTGCATCATGGGAATATCATTCCCGATGATTAATATGTCATCGACATAATATAAGAAATACAATAGCACTCCCACTACTTTTCATGTAAACACAAGGCTCATCTACATTTTTGATGAAGGCAAATTCTTTGATTGTCTCATCAAATCGTATATTACGAATTCTGGAGGCTTGCTTGAGTCCATAAATGGATCGTTTAAGCTTGCATACTTTATTATGATCATCCTTAGATGCAAACCCATCAGGTTGTGTCATATAGACTTCCTCTACGAGGTTCCCATTAAGGAAAGTTGTTTTGACATCCATCTGCCAAATCTCATAATCAAAGTGTGCAGCTAGTGCCAGTAAAATTCGAATGGACTTTATCATTGCAACATGCGAGAAGGTTTCATCATAGTCAATTCCTTGGATTTGTCTATAACCTTTCGCCACCAACCTAGCCTTATAGGTTTGGATGTTGCCTTCTGCATCAGTTTTACGCTTGTAAATCCACTTGCAACCTATGGGTTTTATCCCTTCAGGTGCATCTACCAAGTCCCAGATTTGATTTTGATACATAGAGTCTATTTCAGATTTCATGGCCTCAAGCCACTTGACTGAATCAATGTCACGTATTACTTCGTCATAACTGGTGGGATCGTCATTATCAATTACCTGATCATGTTCCTCATCAATATGAAAACCATATCTTTCAGGCTCATGTCTTTCCCTACCAGACCTTCTGAGTTCATAACCTTGTGGTTGTTCCGTTGCTGCCCTTTTGAGGGGCCTGGGGTTTAGTTCTATGTTAGTTTGTTCTTTTCGTACCTCATCGAGGTCAAGTCTACTCCCATTATATTTCTTGAGAATGAATTCATTCTCTAGAAATTTAGCATTTCGTGAGATAAATGTTCTTTGTTCATTTGGGACGTAGAACACGTATGCTCTTGAGTTCAAGGCATATCCAACAAACTTACATTTAACTGCCCTCTCATCCAATTTGTTAGTTTGTGTGAGCTTAACATATGCGTCACATCCCCAAACTCTTAGATAATTAAGACTAGGACGTTTCCTAGACCATAACTCATATGGTGTTTAACTAACAGTCTTGGAAGGAACTTGGTTTAGTAATAGTGTTGCATTTTCTAAAGCAAGACCCCAAAATGAAAGAGGTAGATCCGTGTCTGGCATCATTGATCGGACCATTTAATAATGTCTGATTTCTCATTTCGGAGATCCCATTATGTTGTGGAGTTCCCGGAGGAGTCCACTGGGAAACAATGCCATTTTCTCTAAAGTAATCTTGAAATTCGTCGCTTAAGTATTCACCACATCGGTCAGACCTTAGTGACTTAATACTTTTATTAAGCTGGTTTTCTACTTCAGCTTTGAAGTCTTTGAATTTCTCAAAGGCTTCAGATTTGTACCGCATAAGGTACATATACCCATATCGCAAGTGATCATCAATAAAGTTAATGAAGTAGGAGAATCCACCTCTAGCAGTGACTGACATTAGTCTGCATACATTAGAGTGTATGAGTTCTAATGTCTCCGCTGCACGCTGTCATTTACCTTTGAAGGGTAATTTGGTCATTTTACCAAGTAAACAAGACTCACAAGTTTCATAAGGTTCATATTTGAAGGGTCTGAAATACCAATCATTATGTAGCTTAGTTAATCTTGTTTCATTGATATGACTTAAGCGACTGTGCCATAGAAGTGATTGATTGAGATTATTCGAGTTAACGTTGTATATATTAGAGGTTGAACATCCTTTGTTAGTTTGTAAGACATAGATACCATTATTCAAAATACCATCTCCATATTTTATTTCATTGAAATAAATAGAACATTCATTATAACTTATTATGCATGAAAAACCTTTACTACATAAAGAAGAAATTGAAATGATGTTCTTTATTAGAGAAGGTACATAAACACAATCTTGTAAGTCTAAAACTAAACCATTCGGCAAAACTAATGAATAAGTCCCCACACACAGTGCAGCCAGTTTTGCTCCATTACCCATGCGTAAGTCAACCTCCCCATGACGGAGTCTCCTACTGTTTCTCAGGCCCTGCACATTGTTACACAAGTGAGTCCCATAACCGGTGTCAAGCACCCAAGTATAAGGTTCAGAGTTTTGAGAATATAGTTCAATCATATACAACATACCTGAAGCATTGGGCTTCTTGACCTATTGGGCTTCCCTAGCTTCCTTGGCTTTCAAGGATCTGCAGTCTTTCTTCCAATGACCCTTCTTTCCACAAAAGAAACATTTCCCATTTCCCTTTTTTCTTCTCCATCTTACCTTTGGGCTTTAGGTGATCTGGAACCTTGGCCTTGCCCTTATTTTTCTTTGGGCCTCGTGGCTTCAGGTCCGTACCCGTAAGTATGATGGAGGTTTTAAGCTCTGGTTTCAAGTCCTTCTCTGCTTGCTTTATCAAATTGTGCAATTCTACTAATGTAGCTTCTTTATCAGACAGATGAAACTGCATAATAAAGTTAGAGAAGTCTTTTGGTAAGGACTGAAGAATTAGATCGTGACCTATCTCATGATCCATGATAAACCCGAGGTTGGCCAATTTTTCAATGTGGCCAATCATCTTAAGCACATGTCCACTAACAGATCATTCCTTATACCTTGTTTGGAATAAGGCACATGACACTTGGAATCTCACGGTATGAACGAAAGTTGCATACAACTCCTTCAAGTGAAAGATGATTGTTTGAGCATTCATATCTTCGTGAGCTTTCTGAATTTCGTCCGACATAGAGCCAAGCATCATGCAAACTGCTCATCATCGGCGTGTTTCTTCCAAGCATCAAATGTATTTTGATCAACATCTTCTGCGAGTTCAGGGGGAAATGGTCTTTCAAGAACATAGAAAATCTTTTATTATCGTAAGACAATTTTAAGGTTTCTAAACCAATCATTGTAGTTGTCCCCTTTGAGCTTATGCTCATCAAGGATGGAACGAAGCGATACTCTGTTTTCCATTTGAATGTTTGTGAAATATTTTAACCCACCTGTTAAGAGAAAATGTTAAAATTAGGAATATGTTTTTATTAATGTTTCATAATAACATGGGCTTTTAATATTATGAAGTTGCTCCCACTCAATTCTTTTAAAATTTTAAGCAAATCGCATCAACCCCAATATGATGGATTTCTTGTGGGCAAGGATCCCATTATCATCATTTCATAACTCCGACTAGGGCCGGTCGTTATAAAATATGATAATTAGGTAGATTCCCAACCAATTTATTATATAAATCAAAATTCCTTGATCATTGGGTTGGGCAATCAAACATGCCATAACTTATGCTAGTCCTTGTGGACACCCAATCTTTGCCACTAAGTTATAAGACCACGCCTAAGGGTCGCTGCGTCTTATGACTCAGAAAAGTCAAACCATTGTCAATAGTACGATTTAGGGACAAATTGGTATTGGTCAGTCTGGTAAAGCCTAGTCTTGCCAATACGGTTTAAACCCTTTGGGTATATACTTTACAATGGGAGGCAAATTTTAGACATAAATTATTATTGAGGATTTTAGCAAGTTTAAGTGAATAACTGTCAAATGGATTCCTCCATTAAAAATTCCCCAGATGGGGGGTGGAGCGAACTCTCTTAAATACCCTTACCTCTTAGGCTCTTATTGCCTTGGTGACAGGAATAAACAATAGATCCTCCAAATTAGTCCAACACTTTAAATATGCTTTAAGGTAAGCTTTGAGTAAATGATTATCTAGATGTCTTCACAGCTTTTCCTTTTGGCTATAAAAAGGTAGTGAGTGAAGGAAGACACCAAATCATTATCTAACTCTAGTAATACCTTTGGTTAAATGACTTTAGTTTGGAAAGTTTTATTAACCCATTGGTCCCAACCCAATTGTATCTTTTATAATGTCTTTTATTATAAACAAGTGATTTATATTTATTAGCCTTAAAGGTAATAAATCTCTAAGTTCTGTTGGACAATTATGACCCATAGCATCACTATTTGTACAGAACATGGCGTTGATGTGCAAATTAACTATGTGACAAAGGAAATTGCTCTTTTATCATTTGTAATTGGATTACCGAGATACATAAATGATAAAAGTCCATATGATTAGTATCAGATTAATAAGATATGAGACAATATTAATCCACTAAGGTTTAATCATTAAATATCACTAGTCGTAATATTATCGAGACTGTACATCGATAATTCGGAATAGACTAGTATTACACTTGTGCGCGTTATGGAAGCGTAACAACATAGTTCTCGTATATTTGGGTATTGGATACTCATGCAAGTGTAATAGGAGGTACTGTTTACCGATGGTACGGAAACAGCTTCGCTTTGGATAGACCCCTCGGAATCCCATTGGTAGTATGACTACATGTCTATGGGAATCCGAATCAGGGTAGGTGTATTTGGTCTTAACCTGAGACTTGCATCTCTAATACTTGCGACAATCAGTATACTTTGGTTTTGGTCATCCGGGGCTTTAACAGGTTCTGTGTACGCCTCTTCTGGGTATACTGAGAATCGTAGTGTATTGGTGTGATGTCAAGATGGAAGTATCACTCCAGTCATATGGAGAATATGATCACGCATGATACAGAACTAGTACTCTTAAGTACTCCAGTCATTGGGATAATATGACTAGGTCATGATTATCCGACTATAGAGACTAGTTACCAGAGATCCGATTTATGCTTCGTACATGACAGACACAATTCCAGCCCTAGGCCTAGCATGTGATTTTGATACTGGATCGTAATACCCAATACTATGTATACTACGTCTGACATAGATTATATATTCCTTAAAGAATATTTCTGGAGAATCGGGTAGGCACGGTGCTTTGCTAGAAGCCAACCATGTCTTGTAAATCGGTAAGAACGTGGTACCGGGTACGCACGTGTTCGAATAGTCCGACGACCGGATTTACTGGCAACATATCCAGGGATCTCCTGGGTCGCTTCCCGAAGATTCACCGATAACGTATGACTCGAACAGAATTAATCTGGGATTAATTATGAGAGAGAGAAAATTAATCTGGGATTAATTACGGCGAGAATTTATCTGGGATAAAATTCAATTGATAGAGAAAGAACGATTAATTTGGAATTAATCTATAAAATAATATATTCGATATATTAAATGAAATTAGATTTCATAACGGAATTAAAATTAGATTTTAATTCGGGCAAACGAATTAATTTAGAATTAATTAGCGAGCGACTTTATTAGTAATTTTTCTAGACATAATTATTTAAATTAAATTTGATTTAATTAAGTCGCAACGGAAAATTCATTAATTCGGAATTAACGAACCCGAGCCCGAAATATGTTTGCGGGCCCACTCGGATTTTGAATTAAAGTGGGGCCCACAACAAGTCACATCATTAATCAAACACTTGGCTTTTGTTTGATGGAAGTTAGTAGAGATTTTGATGTTAACTTGTTAGACACATAATCTTAAAATTGTGATAGACTTTTACCAACTCTTGGAGATTTGGTATTAGACTTTTTGATTTTGCAAAATCAATACACTCAACACATTTTTTTCCTCTCTCTTCTATCCTTGGGCGTGACTTACTCTCTCCCTCTCCAAAGCTTCAAATTGCCGAGAGTTGCAAGAAGCCTAGGGGAAATTTTGTTGCAAAAATTCTCCATTGCTAGAACATCAAAGATCATACAAAGGTGATAGGAAAACGACTCCCATGAGTTTGGAATTCAAGAATCAAGCTTGGAAGCTCAACATACAATTCAAAGGAGGGCTTGGAGCAACTTCTCAAAGGAAAAGTTTTGAACTATACACCTACATCCATTCCGATCATTGTAAGTATTTTCGCTACTTCATTGAGTATTCACACTTCTTTTATGCTTAATTGATCATTGGCTAGTTCTTAGAGAACCCAACAAGTTCATCATGGAATAATTACTTAGCTAAGGGATAAGCAATACACTATCTATTTCTTAGCAAGTCTCTAGATGCTTGCACCCTAAAATAATCATGCCAATTCTAATCATACATAGAATCATCAAGCATATGAGTTTTAATATGTTGGAATTATTTTAGGCATTAAATAACTTTGATTAATATTTAATTATGATATAGCATTTTATTTTATTCAAATAAATTTACTATTCACGTTTTTCTACAAACGCGTGAATTTTAAATGCAATTTCACAATTCAAATCTTAACCAAATCATGCAAAACTTGTGTCTAAAATTAAGTTCAAGGTGTTAGCTTTCCAACGAGCTTTTAAACACCCAATTTCAAGTTCAAACGAGTGAGAACTAATCAAAACAACAATGGCGCTCCGATACCACTGTTGGGAAGCGGCCGCGAGTGCGCAGCGGAAAATTAAAATTATTATGGCGCTTTCCCTTTGCCCAAGACCCATTTGTTTTTATTATTCTACAAGCCTAGGTATGTTACTATATATTCTAAGCATAAAACTCATAAAACATGCAAAAAAACATAAACCTAAACATGTTAACTATTATAAGAACTCGAATTAAAATAAAGAAAGAAAAAGACTTACTTGAACCGAAGACTCCTCCAGTCCTCCCTCCAATCTACAAGCTTTTCTCGAACTCAGCAAGCTCTTCCACGTTCCAAAGAGCCACCCAAGTGTGTGGCCTCCAAAGATGCACACACCAAAGCCAAAACTCAACGGCAAGACTACGCCTTGAGTGCACGTGTATTTTGCCCTTGTTGCTAGCCTAGGCAAATACCTCAAAACTTTTAACTCGAGGTTCCTCTAGTCAATTAGACTTAAGGATCATCAAAATCAGTGGCTTACTCTTAAACTTTAGAGTTGCTCACTTATATAAACCAAAATATGAAAGGTTTTGTGTGTAGCAAATTTTTAAAGAATTCTTTGGGTTTATATAGTGCTCCAAATACAACAAAATTAATTAAGAATCTGATGTGGGATAAAAGCTAATTTAATCTTAGCCATTGGATCTTAATTTAGTGGTTTAATGAGATTATAAAACCCTAATAAGAGTTTGAGTCGAATTGGAATTCAAAACAAATAATAAAAAAAAAATACTATTCACATGAATAGTAATTTTTTTTTTCAATTCCCAAAGTGGCCCTATCGTCATTCACCAATCCCTAAGCCACTATGGAATCTCATAAATGATCTATTCAATAATTAAACACATTGAACCATTTATGAACAATTCCTACATCAATCATATATGCTGTTATTTTTGTACTGTGCACTGTTAACCATTGATTTCGACTTTGTTGTGTGTGACCTTTTGGGTTCCCCTCAATTTGGACATGAAATGAATCGTGATAATTTAATCGAACATAAATTATCCTCCGATCAGATGGTCGTTCGATTTCAATGACCAAGGTTGACATCTAGCAACATGTCAAGGCCCCCAAATGAGAAGGAAAGATATATATACCCATTCTGTATGCGATTTACACATGATACGGTCCTTCGCCTCACTGTATCCCCACCTATTAACCTAGGGTACGGAAAGTGTCTACCCATATGGTCAAAGATATGATGTTGATAGTGTCATGAATCGTGCTAACCGAAGAATCTCACATGATTCTTCCGCTGTGGCCACAGTCTCAAGCACTGATAACACATATCAACTCGTGAACTGGAATACTACTCTTATAATAAAATATTATCTGAGAGAGTGGCGATTCTCTGTTGTATCTTTACAAATTTCAAGTGTTTCAAAAATGACCCAATCATACCCTTATGGCCGGATCTTTTGAACCGGGGAAGGAGAATGTCAAAGTTATTTGATCCACACATAAGATTGTAAGGACCTCAAGTCAAAGGACTAGTCATATAATCGATATATGAAAGTTCTCACAGACACATGGGATAAACACTCCATATGAAAACTTTCGGTGGTCAGTTCGATGGACACGAGCAACTCATGCATCCATGATACACCAAGCAAGCGGACGGATCCCGCTAGTAGCCTATGAGATCGGCTAACCCACTTAAGGGCAGATAATATCATCATGCTAGTCTCTCCGCTTTGTGAACGCCCAGATTATTCACAAAACTATGACTAGGAATATTTAAGAGTAATGATTCTCATAAGGTGTGCAAGCCATCGTCTTATTATTCCAAGGGCTTTATTACTGTGTTGATGATTCATATAAGTTATGTAAGACACGTATAATAAAGATTGCTATTTTATTAATTAATGAAAATATTACAAATACATGTACATATAGCCCATCCATAAGTTTGGTATAGGGCATATCCCTAACATCCTAGTTGGTGGAACCATCCCAATTTTAGTTGGAAAATGGAGTCTCATTAGCTTAGTCAGAAACCATAGTCGAAAGGTTACAGTGCTCCCCAGTATCACACATCTGCTGTTCCTAGGAATTCTTTAGAGGACACTATACATGTATTTATAGAGGCACGGAGCAAAACCAATCAAAAGTTTAAGTCATTGATAGCTCAGGTAGTTGAAGACAATAAGAAGATTAAGAGTCAAGAAGTTGACTAATGTCCTGAGTGTGCAAGAACAAATAAAGTTTACATCTCAAGCCCAACCAAATCCGCAAGGGCAACACATGACACAAGCTGATCATGAGGCATCCAATGTAAAAGGTGTTAATGTCATATTCACTAGGAGTGGTAAAGAGGTAGGGATACAGAACACCTCCGATATTATAGGTGACCCCAAAGATAGTAGTACAAATACTCCTCAGGAAGAACAAGTGCCACATATCACAGTTAGAGTACCTTTCCCTCAAGCTCTTAGGCCTACTGCAAGAGCTACAGACCCAAAAATTAAAGCAGGGAAAATTAATCGTCCTCTGTTACATGTGATAAAATAGGTTCCCATATATGCAAAGGTTTTGAAGGATCTCTACACCATAAAAAGGAATCATAATGTGAAGAAGACTGCATTTTTGACAGAGCATGCTAGTGCAGTAATTAAACAGAGGACTCCACCAAAATATAAAGATCCATGGTGTCCCACCATCACCTGTCACATCGGCACACATGAGTTCGGTCAAGCTTTATTAGATTTAGGTGCTAGTGTTAATCTCATGTCATACTATATCTATAAGCAGTTAGGATTTGGAAAATTAAACCTACATCAGTGGTTTTACAATTAGCTGATCGATCCATCTAAACACCGCGGGGAGTAGTTGAGGATGTTTTAGTTCAAATTGAAAATTCTACTACCCGTTGATTTTCTGATTTTAGACACCCAATCTGTGGTTAACACTGAGTCGAAATTCCCATTTATCTTAGGTAGACCTTTTCTTGCTACAACTAATGACTTTATTAATTGCAGGAATGGTCTCATGAAGTTTATCATTTGGGAACAGACACTAGAAGTAAATATTTTTCATGTTGAAAAATAACCACAAGGTGATGATGAGTGCCAATAAACATACATGCTAGAAACATTCCTGCCAGGAACAGCTTCTTTACAACATGAATCAAACCCTCCCGAACTAAAATTGACCCCAAAGAACCGTAAAATGAGGAAAATGAGGGTTAATGCTCAATTGAAGATGATACCTGGGAAGTTAAAAAGAAGGTTGAACCAATTTGGTCATATGTGCAGCCTTAAATTTCAACAATCAGTAGACCTTGGGGGATCCCGGGATAAACTACAACAGCCAGACAAAAATTCATTTTTAGGTCTTAATCACCATTGTCTGCCAAAGAAGAAAGAACATGGGACTATTTGGTCTGTTTCATGGAAGCCACCATGACAATTTGGGTGATTGCGTCTGGCTGAAGACGTTAAACTTAGCACTAGCGGGGAGGCAACCCTTGCATCTGCATTTATTTTTTATTTTATTTTTTTATTTATTTTATTTTATTTACTTTATTTTTATTTTATTGTGTTCTAATTGCATGTTTATTGTTTGCATGAGTATTTATGCAGGTGTTAACACAGCCTACACAGCCACACAACTAAAGTCTTACCAGCAGGAACCTGATCAACTCCATGCATGGTAGTGTTGTTCCTTAATCATGTTTTCTTTATATTTATCTTACATTGAGGACAATGCAAGTTTTAAGTATAGGGGTGGATGCATGGAGTGATAATACATGTTATATATATAAAAAAAAATTATTTTAATTATTTTTAGTCCTTAATAGTAAAACATAAGTCAATGATGATATTGTTTGCTTTAGGGTGAAATCTTAGAAATGATAATTTCTTTAATGTACTTTTATCTGATGCTTTGAGTAATTGATCTAGGTTAGACTCGTAAGCACTTAACTACAGGTTTTTAACAGTAAAAACCTAGGTCGTTGGCAAAGTAACTAGTTGAAGAAATTATATGTCGATGAATGACTGTTTGCTTAGATGTCTATCCTGATTTGCTAAGTGTTATGATGTATGGTAAAAATAAAAGAGAAGTCTCGAAAGAAAGAAATTAAACCACATATAACCGATAAGTTGAAAAGAAAAAGAAAAAAAGAAGAGACATGAAAAGAAAAAAATATCATACCATACTGAGCACAAAAAGGCAATTACATAGCGCATTTGAGATATCTAGGTTGGTTTGACCCATCGGATCCCAATTTTTAAACGAAATCATTGAGTTGGCTTACCTAGAAATCAAGCTGTGAATGAACCTTTACACACACACTCACTGTGAGTCTGGCTTAGATGATTTATTCAAAGACTTGGATTTGAGTTGCATTGAGTACTTTGAAGGTTCTCTGATTTCATTACTAGGCATTCTTTGAGGACAATGATATGTGTAACTATTGAGACTATTTTATTTTGTTATTTTTACATGTGTTTCGAATGACAGTTGTGGGTATCGTCGATGTAAGCCCTCACGAGACTATAAATCGTCCATTAGGGACACCTAGGGGTTTAAAGGCTTGTTGCATATGCTAAATGTAATCGTGATCCCTACGAAAATGGCTTAGATAGTTTTTATTTATTTATTTAGCTCTTATTTTATTTTTATGCTTGAATTGCTAGGGACTAGCAATAAGCTGGTTGAAGGTTGTGATAAGTGCATGAAAATATACTTTAAACATCGCTAACTCGGCTTAATTATCATATGTTTAATCTTAATTAGAGTTTATTTTGTGCTTTGTTGTTAGGAAGCATTGGAATATGGGTGTTGAAGCAATTATGCGTGTTTCGGGACCTTACAGATGTGCCGGGAGCGCGAGGGAATCAATGAGAGACGCATGATTCAGATCCTGTAATGCAAGCCACGCGTCGCGATGTGCATACGTATTCCTTGGTTTTTTTTTTAGTTCATTTTTACGCAAATAAGGCCGCCGAGACTTCTCTATATAAACCCAAGTTCGTCCAAAACCCTAGAAGAGAGAAAAGAGGAGAAAATAGAGAAGAAACACACACCAAAGAGCCACAAACAATTTTGAGATTGAAGAACGAAGAAACTTCATAATAGACATGATGCTGCTGCTGCAATCTCTTCAGGTTATGTCTCTCTTCTGTATGGAGAACTAATCTCCTAGGCAAAGCTAGGGATGAACTCTTGTATTTTTTTCTTATATTCATGTTGTTGATTCATATAAACTCTTAAACATTTAATACAATTGATGTTTATTATCTTTATTATATTTCGATTATGAATCCAGAACTGTCTTACCAACTTGCATATAGATCCAGTCACACTTTTTCTATGTGTGATTGGGGAACCCAATTGTGACTGGTTAAGTTGTTTTATGAGTTGGTCTTTTGCTGTAGTATTGCCTGAGGTATATTGTCGACGTTAGATAGGTTGTAATGATAATTTTGTGTGATGTTAACATAGAGAAGATAAATAATCAATTACCTTAGAATTTAATAAGCATAGAATTGAATATCTTCCGATTGTTGGTTTGGGATGTGAAACCTTCAATTGAGTAATAACATGAATCAATAACTGAATATAGGAATTTGATACAAGAGGGATTCTCGATGCTTTGTGCCTCTCTCTATTGATATCTTTAAATTATTTTTTATTAATCTTTACTTTAATTACCAATTCAATCTATATCATTTCATTAAATTACTGCTAACGTTTTGTTTAAGTAAATCAGTTCTTTGTAACCATCTCTCTGAGGAATCAACACCCCAACTATACTGCGATAGCCACAAGTACTTTATGGGCGTAATCAGTCGGTCAAACCTGACCACATTATAAAAACTTTCTTTCTTGTGTCCATGAACGTAGGTCAGATCCATTCCGTCGAACCACGTTAAATCATCTGTTCTTATCTGTGTACTTTTCATTTTTTTCTGCTAAGTTTGCTTTTGGTTCCCACAAACTAAATAAATTCACAGTTAGGGGAAGATTGTTTGAGGAACAAGTTTCCGGATTTATCCTTGGAACGAAAATCAGCCGTCAACTTCTTCGATTGTCTGAGATTCTTACAAAATATATATCATTTGGACTCGAACCCAAGACCTGACAATCAAATCCTAAGTTCTTTGCCATAAAATCACACCCTTTAAAGGCTTTCATCAGTAAGCAACAACAGAAACAATATATTTTAAGTCGGCAGGAGGCTGCGGCCAAATGTGCGATAGATATCGATTAATCGTCAATATGATGCATCAAAGCCTTTATGGAAAAATAATTGTTATAACTTGATGTATGTCAGAAAATTAGAGTGATGATATCAAAATTGCAAGGGGATTTATTATGTAGTATAAAATAGAGAGATCTGGGTTTAAAATAGAATTTATATTTCATTTACTTATATGTAAAATGATATAAATTTAAACAAAAAAAATAATGAAATTATAAATTTGCCATTAAAAAAAATAAAAATTTTAAAAATAAAAAAGACAGGTTTGGTAAACTAAATTTGGTGTCTTTTTTTATAACTTTCAATTTAAAAACTAAATATATTTTAAAATATAAAGTTTTTTAATAGTAAAATTACATATTATTAATTTACAAATAATAAATTTTAAAACAAGTACCATTATCAATATATTTTAATGAAAAAACTGGACCAAAATACTTATTACATTTTGTTGACAGCTGATTTTCGTTCCGGGGGTAAATTGATAAACTCACTCCTCGAACAATCCTCCCTCAACTGTGAATTTGTTTGGTTTGGGGACCAAGACAAACTTAACAAAAGAAGAGAAAACACATAGACAAAACAGAGGGTTTAACGTGGTTCGACGGAATGGATCCAACCTACATGCACGGGGCACAAGGGAAATGAAGCTTTTACAACGTGGTCGAGTATGACTGATCTGCCTATATCTCGAGCTCATCTGACCGACCTCTTACAAACTCAACCTTACATTTAAGCTTTTTAGCTCTCTCTTACAAGTTATGCGTGAATGAATTTGGCTAACCCCTTATAATGAATTCTCAATCCCTTTATATATTATGGCAAACTCTACTGTTACATTAATCTCATGATGATAGTCACGTGACTTTATCATCAATGCTATAGCTCTCTTCCGCAACTGTTCCGCCGAAAGTAACTTTACCACCTGACATCTCTTTAAACCAAGCTATTATACCATCTGCCATACACTACCTTCAGCCTGCAATCTGTCATGTCAGACCTCTTTAAAAGGTGCAAGTCCACATGTAGGGCTTATGTCATTTGATCCTGATCATAATATTATTATCACTTCGGCCCGCCCTACCAGGTCGGGATACATAAGCAAAACTGTCTTGGCCTATTGAGCTACCAAGTCGGGTCGGCAGTCATGGACCACCTCGGGTCGGCCTTCATAGATGCTCACACTGTCGGACCTGAAATGTAAACAAGTATGATCTCATTGTTGGGTCGGACACCTCTACTACCTGGGCCTGTGCCTCTTATCTATGAAATGAAAACCCCTTTATACCCTTCCTTGAGATTTTGAATTATTTGGGATCGAAAACGACCATCAACATATGTATGCTAGTTCTCGGTATCAATGAGTAAGCGAGTTGGTGCCGGCAACTATAAAAAGATGGTGGTGCATGAAGCCGTAGACTGATTTGGATCCTCGGGCCGATGTAATAACCTGGCCATAAGGGAAATATCCGTCCTTGTGCCACTCAACACTCGGCCATGGGGGATAAACTCAGACTCTATGCCAATAAATAAACAAGGCCTGGGTGGGACTCAACCCGACCCCGAGCCATAATAAATACTTGGCCACAAGGAAATATTCCCTCTTTGTGCCATCAACGTGGTAATAGGACCTCGGCGGGACGTAACCCAGACCCGAGTTGATGTAATAACCTGGCCACAAGGGAAAGATCCGTCCTTGTGCCATTCAAAACTCGGCCATGGGGGATAAACTTCGACCCCATACTAATAAATAAACAAGGCCTCAGTGGGACTTACCCGACCCCGAGCCATAATAAATACTTGGCCACAAGGGAATATTCCCTCATTGCGCCATCAACGTGGTATTGGCGGGAAAAAAGTAGTCCCGAGCCAATGATTAAAGATGGCCACGACGGAACGAATGCAGCCCCAAGCCAATGATTTAAGGTGGCCTTAGCGGAATGAATGCAGCCTTGAGCCAACGCATACACATATTAATAAAAAGGCGTGTACACATAACTTTTATTTGAGAAATGAAGAGTCTTACTCATACTCCTGGGATCTGTTGCCCATCTTACAACTCTTTGAGCGTAATTTTTAAGAGAGTCTCTATTGAAAATATCATATCAGCTCTTCAACATTCCAAGTGCCCGACCCGACGGCATTCGCTATCAACATTGGTCGGCCTCTGTAGCCACTTGGTCTATGCATTCACTCAAATAGCCATTTTTTACCAAATTTTCCACATGCTCCTGCAGGTCTCTACATTCGTCTGTGGCATGTCCCTTTACATTGTGGTGCAAACAATAGGCCTGTGTCTTTCCTTTTTGATCGCGAACTTCCCCAGGTCGGGCGCGGATAAAAAAACCTTTACCCTGGATTTCCTGAATTATTTGGGCTAGGATCTATTGAGGGGGTGTACACTGTTCCTCCAGAAAAGAGGTTAACCTAGGTAGGCGACCTTTTCTCTTGTACTTGATTATTCTGAGGTATCGACGTGAACTCATTTTGCCTCGAGACTAATCTCCTCATGTCTCTACCCACATCCCACCGATTTTCTGGCCTGAGTACCTTGGTCCTCTGGGTGCCCCCTCACCGGGCAATCTTCTTCTCTTCCTCCATTAGTACAAACATCATTGCCTGCTTCAGAGCCGCAGTATAGTCTGATATCTCTTGTATACTCAGGTGGATCACAATCGCCTAACCTTGAGAGCCTTTTAAAACTTTCCAAGGCCTCCGGAGACTCGTACGCCCCGACCTCTAAAATCAGGCCGTGGTACCCATTTTTCAAAGACTCACCGTCTCATTGCTTCTTCAACCTCAACGACCCCATCGTCTTCCTCGGTATACACGCCCCTTTGAAATATCGCACAAAGGATCTCTTCAACTGGTCAAAGATGCTGACACTCCCGGGGGTCAAATTCTTGAACCACAGGCTGGCCGACCCTCCCATGGTTAAAGGGAACACCTTGCAGATAATTTCTCCGACCATTCCCTGAATTTCCATCATCAGAACGAACTTCTCAACTTGAGACTTGGGGTCCGTACTGCCCTTGTAAACATTATGGATGGCATAATGAATCTCCTTGGAAATCCCATCGCCAAAATTTCCTCCGTGAAGGGGGACGCTGTCCCCAAGTCTTAGCCATCATTTGGTCTGTCTTTTATATTTTCCTCCCATTTTTCCATCTCATTCCGGAACCAACTCTTCATCCAGTCCTCAGAGCTGTCATGCTCACGTCCATGGTTTTTTCACGCCTTCCATCCTGAGCAAAATACCTTTCATAAATGGGAGTTTCATGTCCTTCCCCGGATACCGTCCCGGGTCACTCTCTACAAAACATGGACTATCGCTGGAAGATTCTGGTACCTGTCTACCTTCTGCTTCCTCCCATAACTCGCCTATTGGTAATGCTCCAGCCACCATTTTTCCATTTGTTATCTATTCTCTTCTTTGTCTGGGGCCCGCTCCCCTCTTTCACCAGTTTTCTCTCTAACTTATCCAACTTATCCATCATAACCTTCATTAAGGCTTGGGTTGATTTTCTCTCCTTTCGTGTTTCTTCTCTTTCACTATGGATGGTTTCTTCCATCTTCTTCATCCATTCCGTCTTCAAAGACTCTGAAGATCTATGGTTCCCGTCTGTTGTCATCGTCTTAACGTGTTTTCTACTTCTTATACTGGTCCCCACAGACGGCGCTAATTGTTGACGGCTGATTTTCGTTCCGGGGGTAAATAGATAAACTCACTCCTCAAATAATTCTCCCACAAGTGTGAATTTGTTTAGTTTGTGGACCAAAGGAAAACTTAGCAAAAAAAGAGAAAACACAGACAAAATAGAGGGTTTAACGTGGTTCAGCGGAATGGATCCAACCTACATCCACGTGCACAATGGAAAATAAAGCTTTTATAACGTGGTCGGTTATGACCGACTCACCTATCTCTCAAGCTCGTCTGACCGATCTCTTACAAACTCACCCTTACACTTAAGCTTTTTAGCCCTCTCTTACAAGTTATGCGTTAATGAATTTGGGTAACCCTCTTACAATGAATTCTCAACCCCTTTATATTCTAGGGCAAACTATACTGTTACATTAATCTCATGAAGTCAGGTACGTGACTTTACCATCAATGCAATGGCTCTCTTCCCCAACTGCTCTATCGAAAGTAACTCTGCCACCTGACATCTCTTCAAACCAAGCTATTATACCATCTGTCACACGCTACCTCTAGTCTGTAATCTGTCATGTCAGACCTATTTGAAAGGTGCAAGTCCACATATAGGGCTTTTATCCTTTGATCCTGATCATACCATTATTACCACTTTGGCCCGCCCTACCAGGTCGGGAGACATAAGCAAAATTATCTTGGCCTACTGAGCTACCAGGTCGGGTCGACAGTCATGGACCATCTCGGGTCGGCCTTCACAGATGCTCATACTGTCAGACCTGAAATGCAAACAAATCTGATCTCATTGTTGGGTCGTACGCCTCTTCTACCTAGGCCTGGGCCCCTTATCTATGAAGTGAAAACCTCTTTATACCTTTCCTCGAGATTCTGACTTCTTTAGGACCGAAAACCACCATCAACACATTTATAAGAAATTGATGATTATGGATCATCCATTTTCAAGCATTCATGTATCCACATTCATACTCTAAATCACAATTTGTAAAATTCTAAATATAGTTATCATTATACTTAAAACTTTCATAAAAAATCTTCTATCAAATTTGAAATTTTGCAAGGTCAAAATCAATCAAAAATATACTTTACCGCACATAATACAAAATATGAAAATATGACTTTATTCATAAAAAATGCATGTCCTTCTAACAAAATGTGATTTTCCTTTAAAAACAAATGTGACTGAGCTCTTAAAATGGATTGTACTCACAAAAATATGACCCTTCTTAAAAAAATAACCATCCTTACAAAAATATAATTGAGCTCTTAAAATGGACTATACTTACAAAAATATGACTCTTCTTAAAAAAATAACCATCGTTACAAAAAGTGACCATTCTTATAAAAATGAGGCAGTCCCCTAACAAAAACTAAAGAAAATAGAAGTTTTTTTATGACCCTTCTGAAGTCTTGTGTTTGCACGTAACCTCAAGAACTTTGTGTCATCATTTTGTTAAGGAAAAAAACACTCTCAATATCAAGTCCAACCCCAAGAATCATGTTCTTGAGACCCTTTCTTTGTTTCTTGGTTGAACTCTCCCAATATCAAGTCAAATCCCCAAGAATCTTATTCTTGAGAACCTTTCTTTGTGGCTTGTTTGAATCTTGCTAGGAACAAAATCCTACTAAGATCAAGTCCAATCCCCGAGAATTTTTTTCTTGAGAATGATTTTAATAAAGATATTTTAACAAAAACTAAAGAAAATAAAAGCTTTTGCATATTTTCTTAATAAAGATAGTTGTTGAAATGATAAAGGACATCACAAGAATCAACAACACATGAAGTATTATGGGAAATTTATAAAACTAACCAAAAAAAGATATTCATTTGCCAAAATGAGCTGCAACGTTTGCCATTTATATTTTTAGCCACAGTCTCCGAAGTACACGCTGAAGTTAGTGTAAACTTAGAAGATCCAAAGTCAAAACTTTGGATCTCTTAAGTTGTTAAATTTTTTATTTTTTTATTCAAATCTTCGGATATCCAAACTATTATTTTGGATCTCTGAAGTATTGATTCGGATCTCCGAAGTATTTTTTTTGGATTTTCAAAGTTTGGAAAAATATTTATAAAATCAGACATTCTTCATTTTTTTTCTCACTACAAAAACTTATCATTTTTTTGCCAACTCATTTTCCGAAATTTCTTTATATTGTCCTGAGTCTAAAATGGAACAAAAAAACTCTAACTTTTTTCTATGTGGGGTCTTGGGAGAAATTAGATAATGACGGCAATGAATATATGAGATGATATCTTTTTTTAGAGTTAATTGTTGTTGGCACAACTTATGAACAATTAGTGGAATATTGTATGTACGGATGCAGAGAAGTCGAATGAAGTACAACGTCAGTATGAAAAGTTTAATTCTGTCATATTCACAGTGACGTTTACTCAAAAGGACTAGGAATAGTTTTTAAATTTACACTCAAATACCATTCGACGAGGTATTATGATCGAGCTAAATTTGAGTTGAGATAAGATTACTGCTAGCGAGGGTCAACAATCGGGAGGTCGTTATTCGTCGACTTGTAATATGGTAAGCCATTCAATTACAATTTATATGTTGGCTGAAGCTCCCTGAAATAATTATATAATGGGTAGAGATGATGGAAATATCCATGGGTCATGGTCAAATGGTGGGTTTGCTGTATGTGATATGGCTATTCTTTCAACAATAGTTCGAGAAGGTCCCATGAATAATCGACCGGATGCATCTCGATATCTCCCTCATATCATTTCTTTAACAAAATATGCCTTGAGACACCAATATATCAACATCGAGTGGGGGTGAAATGAGGGTGGGTAAAGTTGAACTGCTAGAGACTTTTCTCTGAATCTTCTCATGGTGTTTGCACCCACCACGTGTCTATGAACCTTAAAGCTAAGTTGAGGATGAGACCAAAGGATATAAACAATTTTATGGTGACCTACTTTGCTCCTGCCAAGTCATATAAATGTCAAGACTTTGGTGCACAACTTCAAAAACTTTGGCATATTAATACAGATGCAGCAAGATATTTAGAAGAGTATGTAGAGTAGATGGGTAATGACAAATTTTTCAAGTAAAAGATATAACATGATGACAACAAACATTACAAAAAGTTTGAACGCGTTGCTTAAAGAGGTCTGAGCACTTCCAGTACTTAGTTTACTTAACTATATCATGATGATCTTTCAGACATGGTTTTTTGATATGAGATAATCAACATAAAATATTGTTACTGATGAGCGGAAAATATATCAATATTTACCGTCCCATTTACTTAATATTTTGTATAGTTTCTCGAGTTTTATGAATGTTTTGATGTGTTTTTATTTATTTTACAGATAAAATAAAAACGGGACTCAATGGAATCAATCATGACGAAATGTGGAACAAAGAAGGGAAAAAAACTGGACTTAACATTTGGATTTTGGAGGTTGGAAACATGAAATGGCGTTCTAACGAAGTACAATTTCGAAAATTTCAGCTTTGTGTAATTTTCGTATTTTCGCCATAACTGTTTTCCTAAAAATAGCATGCCAAATTTGATGTAAAACTCATACTTTCTTCTAGGATTTCTCTGTAAAACTTAGAAGAGAGTGTCTTATGTGTTTAATTTCAGTTTTCTTTATTTTCTTTTTATTTTTAGTAATAAAATTCTGTCTGTTTTCATTCAAGCATGAATAAGTAACTTCTTTCTGCTGGAGTAAATGATGAAGCTTTTAAAATGATAAGGTAGGTCAATCTCACTTTAATTATAATATAGAAATTATAATTTAATAATATTGATTAATGTTTATACCGCCTCTATAGCTGGTTTTATTTATTTGACATAATTAGATACAACATATATGATCGGTCTTTAGGTGACAGTTGATTACCGCCTATATGGCTGATTATGGACAAATAATAACACCGCATTTTATGGCTGGTTGGACTTAATTAATTGGATAATACGGACAATTTCTATATTAAAATAAAGTGAGATTCATACATTTGAATACTAAAAGTGGATCCCCTAACTCCAGTATTTTATTTTTATTGTTTTAACTTTTAAGTTTTCAACTTGTTTTATTATGTTTTGTTTATTTATGTCTTTAGTAATCCTAGGTATGTGTTGTAACTAAATACAATATCTAGGGTTGTGATGAACTCCAATATCACTGGTTTTATAAGTTGATTATTTTATATCTTGAGTGATGTATTGGTTTATTTATTGAGTCTTAATCTTAATACTTCTTGTTGATTGGACCCCAATAAGATTGATGTGGTAAACTTAAAATGAACTTGGAATGTCTTCTTATTGTTTGGTGTTTGGAAAGTGCACTGCCATTAAACGATTCCAAAGCGGTTTTACATTTCCTCAAGAAAAATATTTTCGCTCGCTTTGGAACACCTCGGGAAATCATCAATGATGGTGGAACACACTTCTGTAAAAAATTCTTTGATGCACTCCTATCCAAATACGGAGTTACTCATAAATTTT